>JAKWJD010001481.1:0-43191 GCA_027705065.1 Solanum peruvianum | reverse complement strand
AATATGAATGCATGAACATGTGTGACTTAAGATGTTATGTGGAAGGTTTGCTCACATATATGTATACACACACATGTATGGAGATCTAGTCAAGAGAGGGGCCTTGAATGGTGTATTCATGTGTACCCTAAACTAGATGATGTTTTACATATGCTATGTTCATGTGAAGGGATTATTTACATGATTTAGTTTGATAAATATCATATATGACCTATGAGTTGAGCATATGAGGGGATGACTCTCCTAAATGTATGTTTTATAAAGTAAAAATATAATAAAGGTTTTCAAAAAAAGGGAAGTTATCTTAGCACCGAGTGAACTTGAATATGAGTGTGTGTCCCTTCCTATGGTAGGAAGGTAGGTCACCATAAACCTCATGGGGTGGATAGCCTCATGAACCAAAAGGGTGTTAGAGTGATGTTTCCATAAGTGAATAAGTACAATGCCTAATCTTGGCATAAAGAGGGTTTTCACATGTACCCCCAAGTTCCATAACTATGTTGCCACCATAGGATACTAGCTAGTGGATCCACCTAGAAAGCTATGTAACATTTTGTTGTACTTTGGCCGATAGACAACCTTCTTTCGGTGTGGGGTTTTATGACACCGAATTCCATGTTTAGAATCACATGGTCTATGTCGGTTAAGGCTATAGTTTCCCTAAAGTAAAATGGACAATGGAAGTAAATGACTTGGACCCTAACTAAAATGACTTAAGGGAGGTTACTTAGGGTAGGTGGAAGTAATGAACCCATCTAGACATTGCACAAGTAGATCCTTAGGAAGTTCTAGGAAGGTGTTCTAATGCATGTCACTATGTATGTGTTCTTTATGCATGACATTGTAGTATTTGTCTACTTGTTATGAAGATGTGCATGATATGAGTCTTAATGCATAATGTTGATCTGGCTGAGTATATGATGAAGGTCTTTCTTGACATAAATGAAGTGGTCTTCTCTTACTATGTTGATGTATGACTTGGATGTAAAGGCTTGTGGCCTCATGATAGGTTTACTAAGTATGTGTGAGGTTATGGGGACTTACATGTACATTGTACTAGTAGACTTAGATTGGGGGCATGAGTTAGGTCTTATAAGGTTCTATGTGAAGTAAAATAAGTATATGTGCATAATGACTAGGAGTTCACTATAATGCCTTATAGTCTTGTCTTAACTATGTCTATGTTGTACTATACTTCCATGATGGTATGTGTTGTCTTGTGTAGATGATATGCATGTTTCTTGTGGCCTTAAGGTGATGCATTGCACCAAGTATCACTAAAGGGTTACTTGGGAAGTTAATGAACAAAAAGAGAAGGTGGTTCACTGTTAAGGGAAAGAGTGCTCACTGTAATGTGACTCAAATATGTAATAAATTCTTTATGTGATCTTATGTGATGTTTGGCCTTTGAATATGTTTATATGAAGCATATGAATGATATAAATGCTATTGTTTAAATGTTTTATAAACGTTTACTCAAAAAGGCATGAAGTATGATTTCAAGAAAATGTCCCTTTTAAATGCATGTTTTTGCATGGTTGTCATACTTAGTACATTCTTGTACTAGTCCAATTCTTTTCTACTTTTTACATAAAGTGTAGGTTGTGGATGCATTAAAGGATGTCTATGATTGAGGACCCTGATATATAATTCTCAAGCTCAAGGAAAGAGGTCCTTAAGTTCCAAAGGATTCCCTACTCATGTCCTAATGTAAAATGTTTATAGATTGTATAGTTATGTATTATGTTTTAAGGGACGTGTCCCTAATGTATCTAATGTTGTTGAGTCTAAGATGGCAAAGAGACATAGGGTCTAAATATGTATTACGACTTATGTTTTATATATATGTGAAGCTAAGTTTCTAGCATATGATGTGCTATGAAAAGTTTTAAATTTTCCGCTAAATTTACTATGTCAATGCGATTATTGATAACTATGGCTTGTATAAGACCTCCGAGAGGTCAAGTACGCCATGATACTTCTAGGGGGTGCTCCCCGGTTGTGACAAACGGATTCCTATGTGAGGCTTGTAAAATCTTACAGGTAAGCTCTTGATGCTCACAGGTCGCACAAACTATTTATCATATGCTTGTGTGTCTAGTTGATGTTATTTTGGTTTGGGTCTTGTCCACCATGTCGAAGTGAGAGATGTAAGTTCTTGGGTCATGAATTGCCAATGTGGATCGATCCGACCTGACCCAAAATGTTATCTGATAAAAGGAGGTAAATCTCGGTATAAAATAGGGGTGCATGGGAAGAGCTACTATGTAATTGCTCCAACGTACACAAACCTTTATTTTAAATAAAGAACTATTATGCTCCGAAATAGATGAAGAGAAATAGAGAAAAGTGAAATCTCAAACCACAACATTTTTCTAAGAAAAAAACACTAACAAAAAAGATATTTAGTTTGTGAATCATTTATCTTGTTTCCTTGAGATTTACGTTTTGCTTGGAGCAAACTTCAAAGAACGGGATTTGTCGATTTTTCGCTACAAAACATAAGGTAAAAATTCGTCAGCTTCTTTCTATAGATCCTACAATTTACCTTGAGATATTTTTCCTGCGGATATGTTTTCCTAGGTAAAATTGCAGGAACTCATTTTGTGTAAAATGCACTAATTTACCTGTGAAATTTGTTTGCAATATACATTAAGCAAATAATATATTTTAATATTGACGAATTTTATATTTTTGCAAAGAAAATCCACAGGTATTACTTGCGACAATTTTCCCCAAATAATATCTCCATGTAATTTGCACTTTTTAAGTAGTGGCTGCTTGATCCCTTTGATTTAGTGGGGTTGAGACATGAGTCTTCCATCACTGTGATTTATGGACTGCAATGACCTCTACCTTCGCAAATGCTGAATTGTATGGGGTTTTAATAGGCAAAATGTTACCAATCTGTGTTAAGAAAATCAGAAATTACTGGTTGTAATAAATCATTCAGAAACACGAAGTAACTGAGATTTTTAGAACCAGTAAATAAGATGAACAGAAACTTATTTGTAAAAAATAATTTAATCTGTAAAACTTACCAGAATGTTGAATACTTTTTATTTCTCTTTTTAGGAAGAAAATCAAGTCCACTGAATTCACAGTGTCCCCTTAAGGAAATTATTCCCCTCTAGTATCCGAGGTTTGATTTGGAATATAACCTCCCAGGGAAAATGATCTTAATCAGTAGAGTATAGATACCAAAAACTCTATTGTCAGCGAATCAATCCACAGCAGGAAAGTACACGAAGAAATATATGTTTTTTAAAAAGAAGGAAGATCAGAAAATTCGTTAGTTAATATTCTGAATACTGAATGGTATTTATAGGCAAGAATAATATATTCTGAAAGGTTGCTACCCTTTCAGAATTGACACGACCATTAATGAAAGGTTGCAAACTTTCAAATGGTATTGACTGTTCCTGAAAGTTGCAACCTTTCAGAACAGTCATGGCGGGAAATTTTGAATATAACGGAATTTAAAACGGGTCACTCGCGCGGATCCGAGTCGGGTCGGGTTAACTAAAAAGTTGAAAACATTTTGGTTAAATTGTTGTCAACTAATTTATTGAAAATATTTTTTGGCCATTTAAATTAATTAATAATAAATAAAATAAATTTTGTCCAAAAAATTATCTCTCGATCGATCATTTGCCAAAGCCGAAGCCGAAGCGAGCGAGCGACGACGACGACGGCGCGAGGGGGGTCCCTCTTTCCAACCCTTTTAACAATTAATAGGAGTGTTTATTTATTTAAACTCTCCTATTTTCATTTCCATTACCGATGAGGGACTATTGCCTTTTTCAATAAAGCATTAGAGGACTTTTCAAGTTCCCAACCTTTCAAGTTCTAAACTTTTCAAATTCCTCTCCTTCCCTCTATTTCCCATCAATTCTTGCTACATACCCAACAATCCCCCACATTGATGGGGAATAGTTATAACATAGGAATGCACGGACAATTGTTACTTTACAACAAGCAAGGATTAATTGCATCTGGATAAGTAGGTTTCCCCTTGGACTTTCCGTAGTGAACATATGTCGGATATACTCGGTTAATCGGTAGATGTGATATCTTTGAACCGTCGAACTTTGGTGTATACCTAGACAACCATATGTCACACAATTAACCCTTTACTGTTTATGATTCTTACGGTGTGTTCGTTTCATTCAGCCATGAACACCTCCTGGTTTCATGAGTGTATAGAGAATAGGCTTTTGACATAAAATTCTCTTTGAAGCGGCTTCCACTTCACACACACATAGGTGATTCCTAACCGTGTCATCTCGTAGATACACTATTGGTCAAATCTACCAAACTTAGCAAATCATTAAAAACTTTAAGCTTTATTACCTCATTAACAAGCCTTAAAGTTTTAACCTTTTCCTGAACATTGTCTTCATCATGAGAATGGATTGAGTAAATTGACAATGTCGAACCGTCAACCACAACTTGTTTTTCTCTCCTTGAATCTAGCTCTTGGGATCTCCAGTCTGCTAGATAGAGTTACCTTACATGCTGACTTGTCCTAACCGTAAACCCATTCCCTTAGATGATCTTTCAACTGCCTCTCTCACTAGGCCTTTCGTTAGTGGATCTGACACATTATCGCTTGACTTTACATAGTCAATTGTGATAATTCCACTAGAGAGCAGTTGTCTTATGGTGTTATGTCTACGTCGTATATGACCAGACTTCCCGTTGTACATAACGCTCCCTGCCCTACCTATTGCTGCTTGACTATCGCAATGTATGCAAATTGGTCCAACAGGTTTGGGCCAGAATGGAATATCCTCTAGAAATTCCGGAGCCATTCCGCTTCTTCACCAGCCTTATCCAAAGCAATGAATTCAGATTCCATTGTGGAGCGAGCAATACATGTCTGTTTGGAAGATTTCCAAGAGACAGCTCCTCCACCAAGTATGAATACATAACCACTCGTGGATTTTACATCATTTGACCCGGTGATCCAATTTGCATCACTATATCCTTCAATCACAGCAGGATATTTATTATAATGCAAAGCATAATGTTGTGTCCATTTTAGATAACCCAACACACGTTTCATAGCCATCCAGTGAGTTTGATTCGGATTACTAGTGTACCGACTCAGTTTACTAATAGCACATGCTATATCTGGTCGCGTGCAATTCATAATATACATCAAACTTCCCAACACTCTGGCAAATTCCAATTGAGAGTCACTTTGACCTTCATTCTTTTAAATGTACAACTTAAATCAATTGGAGTTTTGACTACATTGAAATTCAAGTAATTGAACTTATCCAATACTTTTTCAATATAATGAGATTGAGATAATGCTAGTCCCTGGGGAGTTTTGATAATCCTGACCCCTAAGATCAAATCAGCAACTCCTAAGTCTTTCATATCGAACTTGCTGGACAACATGCGCTTAGTAGCATTTATATCGTCAATTTGTTTACTCATTATTAACATGTCATCAACATACAAACAAACAATGACTTCATGATTCATAACGTTTTTAATGTAAACACATTTATCACATTCGTTAATCTTGAATCCATTTGCCAACATTATTTGATCAATTTAGCATGCCATTGTTTGGGTGCTTGTTGAGTCCATAAAGTGACTTCACAAGTCTGCACACTTTCTTTTCTTTACCAGGAACTATAAACCCTTCAGGTTGTTCCATGTAATTTCTTCCTCTAACTCTCCATTTAAGAAGGCTGTCTTTACATCCATTTGGTGGATTTTAAGATCATGCACTGCTGCTAGTGCTATTAACGTCCTAATTGATGTTATCCTTGTTACTGGAGAATATGTATCAAAGTAGTCAAGACCTTCCTTTTGTCTGTACCCTTTGACTACCAGTCTAGCCTTATATTTGTCAATAGTCCCATCAGGTTTTATTTTCCTATTAAAAATCCATTTTGATCCTAAAGGTTTATTTCCTGGAGGAAGATCAGTCAATTCTCAAGTGTGATTGCTTAAAATTGATTCAATCTCACTATTGACTGCTTCTTTCCAATAAGTTGACTCTGACGAACATAGCTGCTTTAAATGTTTGAGGCTCATTTTCAAGCAATAGTGCTACAAAATCTGGTCCGAAAGAAACAGATTTTCGTTGTCGAGTACTTCGCCTAGGTTCCTCACTAGTTAGCATATTTTCCATTGATTCTTCTCGTGGTCGTTTAGGTGTTTCACTTGTTGACTCACTTTCAGTTTTATACGGATAAATATTTTCAAAAAATTCTACATTATCTGATTCAATTATCGTATTAAAATGAATCTCAGGATTATCAGATTTGGGAACCAAAAATCGATAGGCTTTACTATTCACAACATACCCAATAAAGACACAATCTATTGTTTTGGGTCCAATTTTAACCCTCTTAGGTAAAGGAAACTCTACCTTGGCTAAACACCCCTACACTTTGAAATATTTCAAGTTGGGTTTTCTTCCTTTCCATAACTCATATGGAATTGATTGTGTTTTTCGATGGGGTACTCTATTGAGTATTTTATTAGCTGTAAGGATGGCTTCCCCCCAAAGATTTCGCGGTGAACCAGAATTGATCATTAAGGCATTCATCATTTCCTTTAATGTTCTGTTCTTCTGTTCTGCCAAACCATTTGATTGTGGTGTATAAGGTGCAGTAGTTTGATGAATAATACCATATTCCAAACATATCTCTGCAAAAGGAGATTCATATTCTCCACCCCTATCACTCCGAATCATTTTTATCTTTAGATTCAATTGGTTTTCCACTTCATTTTTGTATTGCTTAAATGCATCAATTGCTTCATCCTTACTATTAAGCAAATATACATAACAAAATCGAGTGCAGTCATCAATAAAAGTTATAAAGTACTTTTTCCCACCACGAGATGGTGTTGACTTCATATCGCATATATCTGTGTGAATTAAGTCTAAAGTTTTAGAATTTCTTTCAACAGACTTGTAAGGATGTTTAACAAACTTACTTTCCACACAAATTTCACATTTCGACTTATCGCATTTAAAATCAGGCAATACTTCTAGATTAACCAATTTTTGCAAGGCTTTGTAATTTACATGTCCCAAACGGGCATGCCATAAATCACTTAACTCCAAATAAGTAAACAGAAGCAGAATTTTTATTATACTGTCAATAACCATTACATTTAGTTTGAAAAGACCCTCATTGAGGTAGCCCTTTCCTATAAACATTTCATTCTCTTATTACTTACAGCTTTATCACTAACTAGGACACACTTAAACCCGTTCTTAACGAGTAGTGCAGCAGAAACTAAATTCTTCCTAATAGTAGGGACATGCAGAACATTGTTTAAAGTCAACACTTTGCCGGATGTCATTTTCAACATTACTTTCCCAGTTCCTGCAATCCTTGCTGTTGTTGTGTTTCCCATGAATAAATCTTCATCGTACTCAGCAGGAGTGTACGTTGCAAAGGCTTATTTTGCAGAGCAAATATGTCTAGTAGCACCTGAGTCGAGAGACCACTCCTTGGGATTTCCAACTAAGTTACATTCTGATATCATTGCACACAAGTCATCTGCATCTTCCATCTTTTCCACGATGTTTGCTTGACTTTTGCCTTTGCCTTTGTTTTTGTCCTTTCTTGGAGCATGACAATCAGAAGATCTATGACCAGCCTTGCCACAATTATAACAGTTGCCTTTGAATTTCTTCTTGGCCTGTTCTGACTTCTGCCCGTTGGACTTCTTTCTCTTTTTGTCTTTGGTAGGAGCTTCTTCAACAATATTAACTCCAATGATTGTTGAACTCTTACGCGACTTCTTTTCGGCATTTCTGTTATCTTCCTCAATCTTGAGACGAATCACAAGATCTTCAAGCTTCATTTCTTTACGCTTGTGCTTTAGATAATTCTTGAAATCATTCCACGAAGGAGGCAACTTCTCGATCATTGCAGCCACTTGAAAAGCTTCATTTACTACCATATCTTCAGCAATCAGATCATGGAGAATAAGTTGAAGTTCCTGCACTTGTGATCCAACAGTTTACTATCTGCCATTTTATAGTCTAAAAACTTTGCGACCACAAACTTTTTCAAGCATGCATCTTCTGTCTTATATTTCTTCTCAAGTGCATTCCACAACTCTTTTGAAGTTGTTATTGCACTATAGACATTATATAAGTCATCCTCTAAAGCACTCAAAATGTAACCTTTACATAGGAAGTCTGACTGTTTCCATGCTTCAACAATCATAAATTTTTCCCTGTCTGGCATATCATCAGCAGGACTGGAGTATCTTCATTTGTAAATTTCTGCAGACCAAGAGTGGTAAGCCAGAAAAATACTCGTTGCTGCCATCCTTTGAAATTCACACCTGTGAATTTATCCGGTTTCTCTGCTTGTGATACAAGAGGTCGGGTTGGTGCAGCAACAGCCACTGTCACACCAGTGTTTTCCATTTCTGATAAACAAAATTGATACAATATAAGTAAGCAATAAAATTATAATTGCAGACTTAAGGAGTATAAAATCACAAAGATTTTTGTCTCCACCAGAAACACAGATTTAATAATTTCCTTAAGATTGTTACCAATCTGTGTTAAGAAAATCAGAAATTACTGGTTGTAATAAATCATTCAGAAACACGAAGTAACTGAGATTTTTAGAACCAGTAAATAAGATGAACAGAAATTTATTTGTAAAAAATAATTTAATCTGTAAAACTTACCAGAATGTTGAATACTTTTTATTTCTCTTTTTAGGAAGAAAATCAAGTCCACTGAATTCACAGTGTCCCCTTAAGGAATTATTCCCCTCTAGTATCCGAGGTTTGATTTGGAATATAACCTCCCAGGGTAAAATGATCTTAATCAGTAGAGTATAGATACCAAAAACTCTATTGTCAGCGAATCAATCCACAGCAGGAAAGTACACGAAGAAATATATGTTTTTTAAAAAGAAGGAAGATCAGAAAATTCGTTAGTTAATATTCTGAATACTGAATGGTATTTATAGGCAAGAATAATATATTCTGAAAGGTGCTAACCCTTTCAGAATTGACACGACCATTAATGAAAGGTTGCAAACTTTCAAATGGTATTGACTGTTCCTGAAAGTTGCAACCTTTCAGAACAGTCATGGCGGGAAATTTTGAATATAAATAACGGAATTTAAAACGGGTCACTCGCGTGGATCCGAGTCGGGTCGGGTTAACTAAAAAGTTGAAAACATTTTGGTTAAATTCTGTTGTCAACTAATTTATTGAAAATAATTTTTGGCAATTTAAATTAATTAATAAATAAATTAAAATAAATTTTGTCCAAAAAATTATCTCGATCGATCATTTGCCGAAGCCGAAGCGAGCGACGACGACGACGGCGCGAGGGGGGTCCCTCTTTCCAACCCTTTTAACAATTAATAGGAGTGTTTATTTATTTAAACTCTCCTATTTTCATTTCCATTACCGATGAGGGACTATTGTCTTTTTCAATAAAGCATTAGAGGACTTTTCAAGTTCCCAACCTTTCAAGTTCTAAACTTTTCAAATTCCTCTCCTTCCCTCTATTTCCTATCAATTCTTGCTACATACCAACAAAATACATATATTAAGGGCTTGAAAAACTATTATCAAAAGTAAACGACTTCTTGTGAGCTTGAATTTACAATTTGGGATTCCTTTAATGTTATTTTTCAATTAGTTTTCTTTTGACTTCATTAGAAACAAGCAATTATGCGTTAAGAAGGAATAAAATCTAGAAGAATTTCGAATTAAGAGTGGTAAATTAATTTTTTAAGGTTGTTTGAGAAAGTGATATTATATATATATATATTATATATATATATAATATATATATATATATATATATATATATAATGCATATACAAGAAGTCTTTTATTACCTTGAGAATACAACAAGAGCAAAACCAGTACTACATGCGTAGGTAGTGTAATTAACTATTTAACTATATAGAAGCAGCACCAACTAGAGAGCCATGCTCTTAGGCGTGTGTTAGAATAATTGGAAAGATATATACCATCATGTAACGGAGTTGTAGCTATTTAAAGCCACCGGTGGTTGTAGAATAATTTAAATGGATTTTTCATTTTGGATGATTTAATTAATGACGTTAACATATTATAGTTAGCCATGTGTACAAATTATTACCGTATAATAAGATATGTTTTATGTCAAAAAATAAAGGTATGAAGGAACACTTAGTTGACTGAAATGAGCTAAATTTTTAACGAATAATATAAATATTTTTTTTAAAAAAAAAGTTAGATAGCATATTGGATCTTATTTTCTAAAATTACTGACTTAGATTCCTACTTCTAAATAGTGGTCGGTATACACAAGTCGAATTGGTTCGGGTAATTCAGATATCAAACTAAATTATTTGAGTCAAAATTTTACATCTATAGATCAAGTCTAACTAATAATTTTCGTGTTTGTCAATCTCAATTTTTTACAAACATATGATTAACTTGTAATTCAATTTTAGTCCTATTAAAATACAACTATTTAAGATGTTTGTAAAAAAAACACAAAATATGAGATAAGTGATGACACTGAAATAGTCAACAAAAAATAATAATGAAATCACATAAAATAAATATTGCAAATTACTCAACAATAACATTGTAGTGAAACATATATTACCAACTAATAAGTCATAATTTAAAATTGTAAAATCATGCGCAAAATATCTAATAAAACATAATTATATAGACTAAATATTAAAAAGAAAAACAAAAAAAAGATTATACATTTTAATGGTTTAAAACAATATAAAAAGAACTTATAATATTCCATTGACGAGATAATTGGGTTGCACCGAAAACAGATGCGGATGCAACATTATATTGACTGTCCTGTTCTTCTTTCGGTGGAAGCATCAAAGTCTAGTTTAACAAACCCTTACCACTTCATAAATCAAAATATATGCTGTGGAACAAGATGAAGTTTGATTTGAAAGAATATTTTGGTCAAAAAATTGGAAGATATCTTTGGAAAAATCCACCATGGTTATTCCTTGTCTTGCTTAATTATATGGAATTTCAAGATGAAATTTCCTATCTTATCTACTTGGGGTGTTAACTCGACAGATTGGATAGAAATTGGAACATTAGAATGAGTTGAAATAAAAATGAGTTGGATCTTAATTTGTTCAAGTTTGGGCTAAAAGTGGATTGGTTATAACTCGCTCGCTTATCTCAATAATTTTACATATTGTTCTTTAATTTTATAGTCACAATTTGAATTTTAACTCAACAAAATTTTAAAAAAAAGGAGATAGCATCCATATCTTTAGTATAGGAAATACCTTAAGTCAATGCAAATAAAGAGTCTTAAAATATGTTGAAATAGAAGATTAAATTTGGCTCAATTAAGAATTCTCTTAAAACAGATTAAGGCTTGAATGAGTCGAAAATGAACCCAATTCAAATTATTTTGAACCTGACCCTTAATATTCGAGATAAATTTAAGTGAATTACCTATAATTGGACTCATTTTGACACTCCTATATCAACCATACGTTATCTTTGATTTTAGGTGAATATACCCATCAGTAGTAACTAGTAAATGAAAGAAATAAGAAAATGAGATTCAATTTTTTTTGAACTTGTAATTTGATAAAACAAAAACAAATTAGCCATTGTAATAAATAAACGACTTTTTTGTGCTCAAATTTTGAAATTGCGGGATTGGAAAGGAAGGAGAAACAGGGGAAAAACAGAGTTGAGTCTCAAAATATCTTTCACTACAGTAGGAGCATTGTAGCGATCTAACATCCGCTATGGTGACCCAGCAAATGTTCTGCTAGAATTTCAAAGTTCAACAATGTTTTCCTACTTCCATATTGTACAGAAAAATTAAACAACAATGCGATCGCAAGACCATTCCCAAACACAAATGTCATAGTCATTCAAACCATAAACTCATTCAGGATTCTTGGATCCTACCTAGACATGTATTACACAAACCTTGCCTCATGGCCATAAAATCTGTAGACTGAATTACACAATATATATTCAATAATCACATATAAGTTCAATCATCCAGGTAAGTACAATTCACACAGAGCCAGTTTTTCAAGTAATGCAACGCACATAACAACAACCATTAAGCATTCATCATCAAATTAACCAGGTTATGACAAAATATTGGATGACCACTAAGTGAACATTCATGCACTCCCTTGACCCTTGACCCTTAAGGTCAGACACCAATTTAAACATTTTCGGTTTCAATCTTTCCTTATTGGCATAATACATATATTGGACCCTAAACTTGGATTCAAATTTTAACTTTGACCTCTAACTTTTATAATGCACAAACAGACACTTTAACTATCTAACTTTTAAATAAATAAACACATGAGTCATACATGACACAATACATGTAGCATACCACGTAGGACAAAAAATGACATGTAGGACATATGTGTCTATTTGTTCAACTTTATACTAGTTTAGGTGTCTATTTGTGCACATCCAAAGTTGAAAGACATAAATGTGATTTGAAGTCAAGTTAAATGGCACATTTATGTATTATGTCTTCCTTATTTGTGTACCTACAGTCGCAACAACAACATCTAGATTACTTCATTAATATGCCAATTGGGATCCGAATATAAGTTGAACTCAACTCATACCACAAGACAAAAATTGCATGAAAAGAGTGAGAAGTGAGATAGATTTTGGGAATGATTCATAGTCTCTTAATGGTTAAAGGTGGATGTCAACACACCAATCTTCAAGACTCTATTCGATGTTTGTTTTTTGCATTGGGATACCAATAACTTGAGCTTTGATATCAAGTTGTCATGATCCAACCCAACGGATTGTGAGACACCTATTTTAAACCAAGATTGAAGAACCCTCAACCCCTAAATCAGGGTAAGGGTTATTCCCTCTCAATTGCTCATTATGTTATTATCTCTCAATTGCTCATGTCATTATGTTATTCGCTCTCAATTGCTCATGCCAACCCTGGACCTTTTTGGAAACATCAAATTGGTGTCTTTTCACCCCTTGATTCCTAGGAGCTCTCACCTTTTTTGCTCTTTTAGTGATTCGAACTCATAACATTAAGTTATAAAGTGAGTGGTGCTTACCCTCCCGAATTTTGAATAATTTTCCTATTATCAAATATTTTGCAGTCTCAAATGCGTTATGCATAATCTATCATTGTCTGTTTTTTAAAAGATCAAATCTACCTTGAGATGTCTTCCTCAAATTTCAAGCATGGCAACAAGTTATCATTATATTGAAGCAACACATTACTATTGTGATATATTATATCAAGTTATCAGATTTAGCACAATAGTATTTTGATATCGCTTTATCAACCTTTTATTTTCTTGAGCCATATTTTATTATTCTTACTTGATATTATATTTTTTTTTCATTGAAAATTACATTCTTTGTTTTCTTACTTCATAAAGTCTATGTACATCCTACTCTCTGCAGACCTCTCATTTGTAGGATTACATAGGGTATGATATTTATGTTATTGTCATTCTATTTATATGTATCTCCTAGAGAGAAAACAAAATAGGGTCTCCTAATGAAGTTTGACTTTAATTTAATCTGTCACTCCCCTCGGTGAAGGAGTAGTCTCTTGAAAATCATTCAAATAGGTATATATGTATTGCCCGCTCTATAATGAAATCTGAATTTATCGATTTAGATAAGGTCGATGACGAAGTTAAATGAATTTGAAACTTCTAAGAAGATATTCCATTTTGACCCAAACCTAAAGGGCCTATATGCATATATTTGATAATCAAGCAGTTATAGATAGGGCATAGAGTGTTACACATAATGGTAAATCTCATGAATGCGACGAAGACATAATATTGTGAGACAACTGCTCTCTACTGGAATTATCACTGCTTACTATTTAAAGTATGAATGTAATATATCAAATTCACTTACAAAAGACCTAACTAGAAATTCAGTTGAAAGATCATCTAAGATAATAAACTTAAGGCTTAGAACAAGTCATCATGACAGTACCTCTATCTAGCAGACTGAAGATCTCAGAGTTGGACATTATCAAATAATGATCAATCCATTCTCGTGATGAAGATGATGTCTAATAACAAATATTAAATATTAAGATTTTTTAACGTGTTAATTGTTGGATTTAGCAAGTATGAATGGGAAAAGAAAAGAGAGAATATGAAAAGTGAGGGAACTATTTTGGAGGGAAAATGAAAAGTCATCTGCAAAGTGCAAATGAAAAGTCATTTCTCCCATATCGGCAAAAGAAAGCGAAATTGTTGTCCTCATATAAGGAAACATTTTCATTACTTCTTAAAGAGCTAAGAAGAAGATGCCCCCTCGCGCCGTCGTCGCTCGCTCGCTCGGCTTCGGCTTTGGCAAATGATTTGATTGATAAATTTTTTGGAAAAATTTATTTAATCAGTTTTTGTTAAATCAAATAAATCATGTTAATATTATCTCTTATAAATTTGGGTGGGTAACGGTAACATTTCGAAAAGTTGTTACTCTTTTCGAAAAGCCGTTATTTTCCTAACAGACACATTTTTCCAAAAATTGTTATTTTTTTCAAAAGATACAACTTTCTGGATAAAACGGGTTTGAACAGACACGTTTCTTGCTGAAAATGACTATAAAAGAAAGTCAATTTCTTTTTTTCAAATAAAAAAAAAATTCCTACTCTGCATAAATTTTATTCTTCTCTCAAACAAACCAAAGTGTCGATCAACTGAGTCTGTGTGACTTGTTCCTGTTCTGAAGTTCGCTGAAGTTAAAGAAATTTGAGGTACCTCTATTTCATTAACAGGATTAATCCGTTTTATCTTGGGAGAAATTAATCCATAACCTCGGCAGTGAGGGGATTATTAATTTCTTAAGGACACACAGTAGTTTCTCTGGACTCAGATTACTTCTTGTATTCTATTTACTTTCTGTTTCATCTTATTTAGTTTCTGTCTTTTTAGGCTAACCTTATAATAGAGGTTGAATAACAATCTTAAGAAATTTAATAGTTTCAATATTTGAGGTTTCTGGAGATTAAAAACTTTATGGTTTTCTACGCTTCTTGAATTTTTAAAATTCATTTGATTAACGATTAAAAGAACATAAAAACTTTATCTTTAAATCAGAAACAGTCTGTGTAAAGATTTGTTATTTACTGTTAGTATTTCATATACTTAAATATCTGCCATTGTGACAGAAAAAAAAGAAAATGACTAATTCAAGTCAAACAAATGCTGGAACAGTAAGTGCTGCAACAACATCAGTTGCACATAATCGTTCAAATGTTGCCTTAGCGCGCGGCTGAGAAACATGCAAAGTTTCTGGAGTCAACTTAAGAGATAGCGCAGAAGATGTTCTTCTATCTCACTACGGTGAGTCTGCAGAAGTTCATTAATGAATATGTTCTCGATATGTCAGATGAAACTCCGCCTGATGAACGATTCTTGGTAACAGAAGCATGGATACACTCAGATTTTTTGTGTAAAAATTATATCCTAGTGGACTGCAAGAGGATCAGTACAATGTGTACAACAATGTCAAAACCTCTAAAAACTCTGGGATGTTTTAGAAAAGAAGTACAAAACATAAGATCCCGGAATGAAGAAATTCATCGTGGCAAAATTTCTGGACTATAAGATGATAGACAGTAAGACCGTCGTCACCAAAGTTCAAGAACTGCAGGTCATAATCCATGATCTCCTTGATGAAGGAATAAATTTATTTAATGCCTATATTAGAAATATTAAGTTTTTCCTTAATACTCATATAATCTTTAATGTAGGATTGATTGTGAATGATGCATTTCAAGTGGCTGCAATCATTGAAAATTACCTCCATTGTGGAAGGACTTCCAAAAATACTTGAAACATAAACGCAAAGAGATGACTGTTGAAGATATCATAGTAAGGTTGAGGATCGAAGAGGATAATAAGGCTGCAGAAAAGAGGCCACGTGGTAATTCAGCAATATCTTGAGTAAATTTTGTTGAAGAAGATCCCACAAAATTAAAGAAAAGAAAGAAAGCATCTGGTCCAAAAAGGAATCCTCCTAAGAAGAAATTCAATGGAAACTGCTTCAACTGTGGTAAACATGGTCATAGGGCTACTAAATGTCGGGGTCCTAAGAAGGACAAGAAAAAGAAGGATCAAGCAAACTTGGTTGAATCCAAAGGAGAAATGGACGATCTCTATGCAATGCTTTCAGAATGTAACTTGGTTGGAAACCAAGAGAATGGTAGATAGATTCTGGTGCCTCATGCCATGTTTGTGCCAACAAAGTATTATTTTCATCATACTACTCCAGCACCTACAGATGACAAGTTGTTTATGGAAAACTCTGTTGTTGCAAAGGTGGAAGGAAATGGCAAATTCCTATTAAAGATGACATCAGGCAAGGTGGTGACTTTGAATAGGGTCTCATATGTTCCAGAATTGAGAAAGAATTTAGTTTCAATTCCAGTTCTGACCAAAAATGGATTCAAATGTGTATTTGTTTATGATAAAGTAGTAGTAAGCAAAAATGATGTATGTAGGAAAAAGTTACCTTAGTGATGACCTTTTCAAACTCAATGTAATTGAAGTGATATGAATAAAGATTCTTACTTGCTTGAGTCTAAATGTTTATGGCACGAATGTTTGGGACACGTTAATAACAAAACCTTGCGAAAACTGATTAACTTAAATATTTTGCCAAAATTTGAGTGCAATAAATTAAAATGTCAAATTTGCGTTGAATCTAAATATGCTAAGCATCCTTATAAATCTGTAGAAAGGAATTCAAATCCTTAAGAATTGATTCACACTAATATTTGTGACATGAAGTCAACACTATTGCATGGTGGGAAAAAGTATTTCATAACTTTTATTGACGATTGCACTAGATATTGTTATGTCTATTTGCTAAATGGTAAGGATGAAGCAATAGATGCATTTAGGCTGTATAAAACTGAAGTTGAAAATCAGTTAGATAAAAATATCAAAATTATCAGAAGTGATAGAGGTGGAGAAGATGAATCTCCATTTGCAGAAATATATTTAGAAAATGGAATAATCCATCAAACTACTGCTCCCTACACTCCTCAGTCTAATGGAATTGCAGAAAGAAAAAACTGAACTTCAAAAGAGATGATGAATGCATTACTTATAAGTTCAGGTTTACCACAGAACTTGTGGGGGGAAGCTATCCTTACGACAAATCAAATACTTAACAGAGTGTCTCACTCAAAAACAAATGTAATTCCATATGAGAAATAGAAAGGTAGAAAACCCTACTTGAAATATTTCAAAGTGTGGGGGTCTAGACAAAGTCCAAATCCTATACCTAAGAGGGTAAAAAAAGGGTCTAAGACTGTGGATTGTGTATTCATTGGATATGCCACAAACAGTAAGGCATGTCGATTTTTGGCTCATAATTCCGAACATCTGGATATTCATGATAATACAGTAATGAAATCAGATAGTGCTGAATTTTGAACTTATCTATCCGTATAAAACTAGACTTGAGTCATCTAGTGGGGGGGTCTAACAACCCAGAGAAGAACCAAAAGATAATGAACCCAAAGAAGAAAGTCCAAGATGCAGTAAACGTCAAAGTACATCTACTTCATTTGTATCTGATTTTGTAACATTTCTTCTTGAAAGTGAGCCTCAAACATTCAAGGAAGCAATGTTGTCTAGCGACTCAACTCTTGGAAGGAGGCTATTTATAGTGAAATTGAATCAATCTTAAGCAATCATGCTTGGGAGTTGGCTGATCTTCCTCCAGGGAACAAACGCTTGGGTTCAAAATGGATATTTAAAAGGAAGATGAAAGTGATGATGGAATTATTAACAAATATAAAGCAAGACTTGTTGTCAAAGGTTTTAGGCAAAAAGATCTAGATTATTTTGACACATACTCGCCAGTGACTAGGATTACATCAATTCGGATATTAATTGCACTAGCTGCAGTATACCGTCTTGAAATTCATCAAATGGATGTGAAAACAGTCTTCTTAAATGGAGAGCTAGAAGAAGAAACTTACATAAAACAGCCTGAGGGTTTGTAGTCCTGGAAAAAAAAAGAAAGTGTGGAAACTTATTAAGTCACTTTATGGAATAAAACAAGCACCAAAATAATGGCATGCAAAGTTTGATCAAACCATGTTGTCAAATGGATTTAAGATCAATGAATGTGATAAATGTGTTTACATTAAAGATACTCCAAATCAGGAAGTCATTGTATGCCTATGTGTAGATGACATGCTTATAATGAGCAAAGACATTGATAATATAAAAGCTACAAAGTGTATGCTCGCTAGTAAGTTTGATATGAAAGATTTAGGAGTTGTTGATGTGATATTAGGATTTAAAGTTCTTAAAACTCATAACGGTCTAGCATTGTCTCAAACTCATTATATTCAAAAGATACTTGAAAAATTCAAATTTTTGAATTTTATAAAGGCAAAGACTCCAATTGATGTAAACCTTCATCTTGCGAAGAATAAAGGTGAAAGTCAGTCTCAATTGGACTATGCTAGCGTATCGGGAAGCTTAATCTATGTCATGAATTGTACATGACCAGACATAGCTTGCGCTATAAGTAAACTGAGTCGATACACAAGTAATCCTAATCAAAGTCATTGTTTGGCAATGAAGAGAGTTTTGAGATACTTAGATGACACTCAAAACTATGTTTTACATTACAACAAATATCCAGCCGTTCTTGAAGGATATAGTGATGCAAATTGGATTACTGGGTCAACTGAAACAAAATTCACCAGTGGATACGTTTTTACTATTGGTGAAGGAGAAATATCTTGGAAATCATCCAAAAAACATGTATAGCGCTCTACAATGGAGTCTGAATTCATTGCTTTAGACAAGGCAGGTGAAGAAGCTGAATGGCTCCGCAATTTCTTAGAAGATATTCCATTTTGGCCCAAACCAATGGCCCCTATATGCATACACTGTGATAGTCAAGCTATAATAGGAGGGCTGGAAGCATTATGTATAATTGCAAGTCTCGTCACATAATACGAAGACATAACTATGTGAGACAACTACTCTCTAGTGAAATTATCACAATTGACTATGTGAAGTCAAAAGATAATGTGTCGTATCCACTTACAAAAGGCCTAGCTAGAGAGGGAGGTGAGAAATCATCGACGGGAATGAGACTATGGACGAGAACAAGTCATTTTGGCAGTAACTCTACCTAGAAAATTGGAGATCCTAAGATCTAGGTTCAAGGAGATAAAACAAAGTCATTGATGACTGTTCAACATTGTCAAGAAAAATGATTATTTTATGGTCCATTCTCATGATGAGACAATGTTTAGTAACCAGGATAAAGACATAAGGACTTTTTAATGGTTTCTAAGTTTCATACAGGAAATATCAAATGGTGTATCTATGGGATAACACATTTAGAAATCAGGTAGGTAAGTGTGAAGTTTAAGCCGCTTCAAGGAGAATCCGTAAGGCCAATTCTTTAAGCACTTATTATCCAAGATGTGTTCATGGCTTCAACAAACAAAACAATGAGAACAAAGAACAGTTCAAGGGTTGATTGTGTGACATATGTTGTCTAGGTATTCACCAAAGCTCGACGGTTCAAAGATATCAAATCTACGATTGACCGAGTATATCCGATATATGTTCACTAAAGAAAGTTTAAAGGAAAACCTACTTATCCAGATGTGATTAACTTTACCTACAAGACACACAAATTTTTTCATGCATATGTTTTAACAATAGCCTTCCCCATTCATGAGGGGATTGTTGGGTCTATCAAGTGTGAATGGAAAAAGAAAAGAGGGAATATGAAAAGTGGGGAAACTTTTTGGAGGGAAAATGAAAAGTCATTTGCAAAGTGCAAATGAAAAGTCATTTCTCCCATATTGGCAAAAGAAAGGGAAATTGTTGTCCTTATATAAGGAAATACTTCCATTACTTCTTAAAGAGCTAAGAAGAAAATGCCCCCTCGCGTCGCCGTCGTCGTCGCTCGCTCGGCTTCGGCTTCGACTTTGAATTTGGATTTGACAAATGATGTGATTGATTGATAAATTTTTTGTACAAAATTTGTTAATCAGTTTTTGTTAAATCAAATAAATCCTGTTAATATTATCTCTTATAAATTTGCGGGTAACGGTAACATTCCGAAAAGTTGTTACTCTTTCTAAAAAGTCGTTACTTTTCGAAAAGCCGTTTTCCCAACAGACACATTTTTCTGAAAAATTGTTATTTTTTTTCCAAAAGATACAAATATTTGGATAAAACGGGTCTGAAAAGATACGTTTCTTGCTGAAATGGCTATAAAAGAAAGTCAATTTTTGTTTTTTCAAATAAAAAAAAAGTTTCCCTGCTCTGCATAAATTTTATTCTTCTCTCAAACAAATCAAGTGTCGATCGACTGAGTCTGTGTGACTTGTTCCTGTTCTGAAGTTCGCTGAAGTTAAAGAAATTTGAGGGTACCGCTATTTCTTTAACAGGATTAATCCGTTTTATCTTGGGAGAAATTAATCTATAACCTCGGGTATAGTGAGGGGATTAAATTTCTTGAGGATACACAGTAGTTTCTCTAGACTCGGATTACTTCTTGTATTCCATTTACTTTTTATTTCATCTTATTCTGTTTCTGTCCTTTTAGACTACCCTTATAATACAGGTTAAATAACATTAATAAAGTTTAAATTTTTAGTGGTTTCTAGGTTTTAAAGATTTGTCCAAATAGTGTAGCTACCTGATAACACGATTAGTGTGAGTGTGAAGTGTAAAATGTTTCACAGAGAATGCTTATACATTTATGAAATAAGGAGGTGTTCATGGATTAAATAAACACTACTATAAGAATCATAAATGATAAAAGATTGATTGTGTGACGTGTGGTTGCTTAGATATACACAAAAGTTTAATGGTTTAAGGATATCAAATTTATCTATTGACTGAATATATTCAGCATATGTTCACTATGAAAAAATTCAAAAAAAAAAGACATACTTATGTGGATGCAATTAATTCTTGCTTTTAAAGTACTCACTTGCCTTTTTTTTTCTTAGATTCATTCCCTATTAATGCGTAGGATTGTTGGGTTTTAAAATGTTAGAACGGGAATGAAGGATATTACCAAAAGGTTGAGAATTTTTTGAAAGGTAGCGACTTTACTAAACAGTTTATGACTTTTTTGAAGAGTTACAACTTTTTGAAAGATTTTAACTTTTTCAAATTCATGGTTGTGATCTCTTTCGATAAATAAGAACATGGTCTTGTTTTAAAAGGTGTGAGTGGAAATGAAGAGTTGCAACTTATGAAAAGTTGTAACTTTTATGAAGAGTTGCGATTTTTATGAATAGTTATGACTTTTATGAAAAATTGAGTCTTTTATGAAATGTTGTAATCTTTTCCAAAGATTATGACTTTTTCAAAGGTTTGTGACGTTTCCAGTAAGGCACAGTAAAAACCTTTTCACACTACCCTTTTTTCAATAAATTGAGGGATTTCCTCTCATTTTAAGAATAGAATTAATGGACTTCTTCTACTACTACTAAATCTAGTATTCTAAGTGTAATTTACTGTCGTTGGCTCGCTGACACCAGCATTGTGATTGAGATAATACTATCATATGAAGACATATTCCACATCAAACCTCGGACACTAGAGGGGAATAATTTCCTTAAGGGGACACTGTGCATTCAGTGGACTTGATGATCTCCTTTTTGCTTTTTTTCAGATACTTGTATGTGTTACGGACTTTAGATTTATAAACTAATTTATTTTCTTCTATTCCTCACAAGTTCATCAAACTTTGGTTACTTCGTGCTTTTGCAAAGTTTGTTGAAATCAGTAAGATTCTTTAAGCACAGATCGACAATAATTCTTCTTTAAGAAAAATATTTTGTCTATTTTTTCTAATCTATTTTCAATTCTAGTTTCTCTACTAGTTTTAATTTTATACTTGTGAAAATATTCTTAAACTTTGTTGTGTCTTATCAAGTTCTTCAAAGTTTTGTTCTAAGTATCTTAGAAATACAAGATGAACAACAAATCTTAGGGAAATTAGAATACTGTTGATATTTCTTGTATTCTATTGATTTAGAGAAACATATCATGGCAGTGGAGCATAAATACATTACTCTCTAGAATTCGGTGCTTTGTTTTAGCAAGATCAAAGTGAGAATGTACCAGAAGAATTGATGGTATTTCCGTTAAAGATTACATCAGGTAACCTACTTATTATTTATCTAAGGAGGAAAATAGTTTTTAAAGGTTAACAATTGTGATATTTGTCATGTTTGTCTTTGAAAAAAGTTCTGCAAATCATATGTTTTTTTAAATGAATTTTACTTGGTAAATAGTGTTGCCTTTAAAATTCACTAGTTTATAGAACAAGATATGCATATTTTTGCTTGATCAAATAATATGTCAAAATGTTATAGTTGGAAGAACATTTAAAAATAAAAACATTTCTATGTGATAATCTAGGAGTATGTTTTATTCTATTTGGAGGGAAAAAAAACTTTTATAGTTTTGTACTCCTTGTGAATTTTATTGTGTCTGATTATTGTAGACTAAAATTTTTTATTGTTTTCTACTTTGGATAAATTGGACTATGCAATTGATTCGAAGAATATGAAAATTTCACATAATAAGTCAGTATTGTACTTTTGAGTTTCTATATATTTCAATATTATATTGTAATAAATTGTACAATTTTTTTGTCCTTATTGTTAGTATTATAAATACTAAGTGGCATGTCTTTTTGTGATAGAGGAAAAATACCAGTAACTTAGAGTTTGTTAGTTTGTTCCTCTATGGAATGAACTTTGACATTGTGTAAAGATTGTCAAAGAGAATTGAAGCGCTATAATTTTTTCGTAGAATAATGAAGTTTCATATTGCCGATGGAATTTTGATAGTATGGAAAAATTATTTTCAAATACATGAAATATATTTTGAGATCATACTTAAAATGTGAGGATTCTTTGCTTATGACACATAAAATTATACTTAGTACCTAATTTAAATTTGGAGCACTAGTTTGAAATTCAATGATACTTTTGTATTATTTTAGACCCACAAAATTCTTTGAGTATATTTGATAGTGTGGTTATTGAGTTTCTTTTTACTAGTTTATGGTGTTACTAGTATGAAACTACCAAATTATATATATACTTGCTCAAAATAACTGTGTTTTTTTTATGAAAAATGTCACTTAAAATGTTGTGATTTTTCATGAAAAGATATGTCTATTAAATATAACTATTTGCATAGACATGAATATTGGTGAATAGTCATTTGTCATGTTTTGTAAACTAAGCATTTGGACTTTATTAACTTTATTGGAATCGATAGAAACTTTGTTCATGGGTAGTTCTATAACAATCAAATTAAAAGTTATGGAAGGTTCTTCCGAAAAGGACATATGACAAGGTGATGACTCCAAAAAATGTTTGTATCACACAAAATTGTAAGAAGTTGGAACAAAATATTTGTGAGAAAAGCTACATTGCGGAGAGCTTTTCAAGCTTAATATTTTTATTTGTTCATACTTGCTTGAGTTAAACTGTGTATGACATGAACACTTGGGGCATGTCAATAACAAAATCTTGTAAAAAAATCAACTTAGAAGTTTTGTCTAACTTTGAGTGCAATAAATTAAAATGTCAAGTTTGTGTGGAATCTAAATATGTTGAGCATTCTTATAAATCTTTTAAAAGGAATTTTAATCCCTTAGAATTGATTTACACTTACATTTGTGATATGAATTCAACACCATTTTGTGGTGGGAAAAAGTATCTCGTTACTTTTATGGACAATTGAATTAGAAATGACTATGTTTATTTGTTGAATGGTAACGATGAAGCAATAGAAATGTCTAGAAAATATAATATTGAAGTTCAAAATCAGTTGAAAAAAGATAAGAAGTTGTAAGAATTGAGAGTATAAATCTCGTTGTGTAGAAATATGTTTGGAAAGTGGAATTATTCACCAAACTATTACCCTAGTCACTTCAATCTAATGAAAAAGCCAACATTGAAAGAAATGATGGATGCATTATTTATAAGTTCATGTTTACCACAAAAGTTGTGTCGAGTAACTATCCTTACTGCAAAAGGAAACAACAAAAAGTTTTGTCTTTTCAAAAAGAAAATAATTTTGTTTGTTCATGACACAATCTATTCCATATTAGAAATGAAAATGAAGGAAATCCAACTTGAAATATTTCTAACTGTTGGGATGTCTATCAAAAGTCCAAGTTCCTATTTCTAAAATGATTAAAATAGAACCTAAGATTGTGGATTATAAACTTAGATTTGAATAGTCTAGTGAAAGGTCTAAATGACCTCGAGAAGAACAAAAGAAGAATGTACTTAATAAAAAGATTCAGATGCTTAGTAAATGTCCAAGGACATCTACTTCCTTCGAATACGATTTTATAACATTTCTTTTGTGTACTGTAGACTCATCCTTTTAGAGAGATGGTGTCAATAATGAGATTGGTTCAATCTTGAGCAATCATATTTGAAGTTAATTAATCTTCCTCCAAGAAATAAATCTTTGGATTCAAAGTGAATCCTCAAAAGGAAAATGAAAGTCAATGAAACTGTTACAAATATAAAGCAAGAATTTTTGTCAAAGGTTTTAAATAAAAACAAGGTCTTAATCTTTTTGACAGATACTCACCAGTAACTAGATTTACATGTGGGATGTTAATTGTGTTAGCTGTGGTATATGACTTTTAAATTCATCAAATGAATATGAAAACAACTCTCTTAAACAAAGAATTGGAGGAAGACATTTACATGGAACAACCCAAGGATTTTCTGATTCCTAGTAAATAAAAGAAAGTGTGCGAACTTGTTAAGTCATATTATGGACTAAAACAAGCACCCAAACAATGACATAAGATATTTGACCAAACCATGTTGACAAATGAATTTAAGAATGATGGAAGTGATAAACGTGTTCACATTAAAATCACAAGGTCATTGTTTGTTTGTATATTGGTGATATGTTGATCCTCAATAGAGAAACTAATTACATAAATGCTACTAAACATTTGCTAGAAAGCAAGTTTGAAATGAAAAATCTTGGAGTTGTTGATGCGATCTTAGGTATAAGAATCCTTAGAACTTCATAATGTTTAGTATTTTCCTAGTTTTATTGCATTGAAAATGTACTTGACTAGTTCAAATATTTGAATTTCAATATTGTCGAGTCTCCAACAAATGTGATCTTTGAATTCCAAAAGAGTGAAAGTGAAAGTAACTCACAGTTGGATTTTGCTAGAGTATTGGAAAGTATGATGTATATCATGAAGTGTGAACGATCAGATATAACCTTCGCTATTAATGAATTGAGTCGGTTTACGAGTAATCCTAATCAATCTCATTAGATTACAATGAAAAGAGTTTTGGAGTATTTAAGAAATCATTGATACTATTTCTTGCAATATAAAAATATTCAGCAGTATTGAAAGGATATAGTGATGCAAATTCGAATGCCCGAACAAATGAAGTAAAATCCATGAGTGGATATGTATTTACTCTTGGTAGAGGAGAAATCTCTTGGAAATATTTTAAAAGAGGCATGTATCGCTAGCTCCATAATGATCCTTGAGCTATGTGCTCTAGATAAGGTCGGTGAATAAGTTGAAAGACTCCGGAATTTCTTGATAGATATTCTTTTTTGGCTCAAAAAATTGACATTAGTATGCATAAAATTTGAGAGTCAAGATGCAATAGGTAGGGCATGGAGCATGATGTATAACAAAAAATCTTGTCATACGGGACATAGACATGACACCGTTAGAAAACTACTCTATAGTGAAATTAGCAGTTTGACTATGTAAAGTCAATGGATAATGTGTCGGATCAACTTACAAAAAGTCTTAACTAGGGATAAAGTTTAAAGATCATTTAAGGGAATGAGTTTACGACTTAAGACAAGTCATCATGGTGGTAACTCAATCTAGCATATTGAAAATCCAAGAGCTAGATTTAAGGAGAAAAATAAAGTTGTGACTAACAGTTCAACATTGTCGACAAACTCAATCCATTCCCATGATGAAGACAATGCTGAGGAACAAGGATACAACATTAAGACTTGTTACTGAGTTAATAAAGTCTAATGTTTTAATGATTTTCTATGTTTGGCAGTGTAACATCTGATGATTCAAATTAGCTAGGAATGAGCTGAGAAGCTAAAAAATTTCACTTTTGGAAAGAAAAGGGAAAAATCTGGATAATTTTAAATTTAGAAAGTGAGTTTAGGTCAGTTTCAAATGGTCATTAGTTCTAGCTCAAGATGAGTTAGAGATAGTTCTTGTTATGTTTGGAAAGCCCTTGAAAAGATCCTTCCAACGGTGTCGAGTTTGCAAAAATTTGATATCTTATGAGGGAGATACGCCTTTCAGAAGTTGGGTTATTTAAGTAAGGAAAGTCCAATTTCGAATTTTAGTAAGGGTAAAGTAGTCTTTTTATCCATTTATTTCCTAAATCGATTTAAGGGTTTATTAGGGTTAAAAAAAGCTTTAAGTCAGATTTAGATAATCAATTCATTCTTAGGACTTGGGAGAAAAGAGAAGAGAAGAACAAGAAAAAGGAAGAAAGACTAAGAATTCACCAAGAACGCAAAGAAATTCTAGTGGAATTTGTCATGGGTGATCCCTATTAAGGTATGTGGAATCTTTCATGTTGTGTTGATTCACCCACACATCAATTTGTTTCAATTCAACAATATATGAATTGATTTCATGTTAGAAGTTAAATTCTTGAAGAAAATTTTGAATTCTTATTGATTGAATTGTTGGCTGCCTTTGTTGGTTGAATTCTTGTTTCTCGGGGTTATTTTTGAGTTGAATTCGGTGGTTATTGATAGTACCAATAGTCCCAAGTGTTTGGTTAAATAACTAGTAAGGTTTGGATATGAAAAAGAGTTAAAAAAAATTCGTTAGACGCACCTAGGAAGGGGCAAGTGCGGCGCTCCTGCAGTGCGCCAGATATTGGCCTCAGCCACTGAGGCCTGGCGCAGTATGCCAGAACCAAGCCTCAGTCAAATGAGGCTGGCGCGGCGCGTCACCATTACGCCCTACCCAGTGTTTTTCGTCCTTTTTTTTGTAGTTTAGCCTTTTTAAGTACTTTCAACGGGGCTCGTTTGACCTTAAAAATGAAACGGACTGGCCGTAAAGATCAACCGGTTGCATAGCCAAGGTCTTGACGGACGTCCAAATTTTTTTTGACATTTTTGACGTACATTAACACTTTCCAGTGAGTCTAATTACTTCAAATGATTTTCAAACACCTAAAAATCATTAAAGAACTCAAAATTGTAACCTTGAATCCATAGTTCAATTCAAGGAAGATTAGGATCAAAGTCAATAAAGTTAAGAAGTCAAGTCTAAAGCTAAGAAGTAAGTTAAAGTATGGTTCTTAAAGGTTTTCAAGAGTCTTATTTAAATATTGTAACTTTGTTTTAACACTCATGTTTCAAGCTATGTAAAGAGTAAAAGTTTAGTTCATTTATCAAAGGATATAAGGGAACTAAGTGTTCCCTAGAAAGTTTATAAAGATTTTTACATTTAGGTGAAGAGGAAACTAAGATTTCCCAAAAGAATTTGAACAAGAAAAGGGAACATCGATTTCAAAAGAGCTTTTAAAGCTAAGTGTTGAGCAATTATATCAACCCATAGAAAGGAATCTATTTTTAAAACATGAGCTAAAGTATATTTTGGAAGTAGTATTGAGCACCGATGTGGAAATTAAAGTTCATATTAACTCAAGTACCTATGTAAACCATGTAGCCATCATGGGTGTTAATGGGTCAATACTTTTTAGATGATCACGTAAGTTAAGCTATTGATCCACTAAGTTAAGGAGTTCTATCCGAACGGCAAAGTATGGAACAGTTCTGGCAGCATGGGTAAAATGTTGTATCACCACTTAAGCTCATAGTGATGGTTTTCGGTTAGAAAATCTCCTACAGAAACTATATTACTTTTATTATAAGTAAATTTGAGTTTGTTAGTGCATTATATTAACAAACAAAGTTGTTTACACTATATAAATATATATATATATATTATATATATATATTATATATATATATATATATATATATATATATATATATATATATATTATATATATATATATATATATATATAAATTGCATGTTTCTTTACTATTTTTTTTATTAAGTTAGTATTTCATGAGTTGAGCACACCAAGGTAAGTTCTTCTTAATCCTCTCAATCTTGAAGTTGTTGTTAGCATTCCAACTAGCATACTTGTACATTCAACGTACTGATGCCAGTTGGCCTGCATTGTCTTATGATGCAGACGCAGGTAACCAGGATCAACACACAGTGCCTCTTTGATCCAGTTTGAGCATCTATAGTCAGTGATTAGCCTCCTTGCATTCTGGTGGAACACATACTTATTGCTTGTCAGTATTTCTTTTATAGAATGTTGTGGGGTCTGTCCCAACATTCATCCTATAGAGGCTTCATAGATAGTCATACAGTTTAGCTTTGAGTTTTTTCTTTATATTGTAGATGTTTTGCTATGAGAATTAAGAGACATTTTGCCAGCCTATTATGTTTTAAGTATTTATATTGAGAATGTTTCTTACTTCATAATTTATTTAAGTTAAGTCTTCTGCTGAGTTGAGTAAGTCAGACCAAGGGTTCGCTCAAGAACAGCACTGGTCATTGGGTGCCGGTGACGTCCAGGGAGTAGGCTCGGGGAGTGACAAACATATTGGACTAAATAGTGTATCTACGCAATAACACGGTTAGAAATCACCTATGTGAGTGTGAAGTGTAAGCTGCTTCGAAGAGAATTGTTGTCAAAGTCTATTCTCTATACACTCATGAAATTAGGATCGGTGTTCATAGTTGAAACAAATACAACTATAAGAACCATAAATGGAAAAGGATTAATTGTATGACATATGGACTATGGTTGTCTATGCACACCAAAGAACGACTATTCAAAGATATAGCATCTACCGATTGGTCGAGTATATCCGACAGACGTTCATTATGGAAAGTCCAAAGAGAAATCTACTTATCCAAATATAATTAATTCTTCATTGTAAAGTACACAAACTTGTCTGTTTCTTTGTCTTGGAGTCATTCCCCATTCATGCGGGGGATTGTTGGATTTTAAAAGGTGTGAATGGAAAATGAAGAGGTACGATTTTTATGAAAGGTAGTGATCTTCCCAAAACATTATAATTTTTCTAAAGGTTTTTGACCTTTACGATAAAGCACACTAAGAATCTTCTCACACTACCCTTTGTTTTCTGTGAATTGAGGGATTTCCTCTCATTTTAAGAATAGAAGTTCTGGACTTCTACTACTACTACTAAATCTAGTATTCTAAATGTATTTTACTGTCGTTGAGTGGCTCGATGACACTAAAATTTTTTATAGGCATCAATACACTGGTGATGATATCATTCTATCCTGGGAGGACATATTCCAAATCAAACATCGGATACTAGAGGAGAATAATTTCCTTTAGGGGACATTGTGCATTTAGTGGGCTTGATCTTCTTTCTTATTTTCAGATTCTGGTATGTGTTACAAATTTTAGATTTGTGAATTAATTTCTATTCTTTACTGGTTCTTTAAAATTTCGTAACTTCGTGTTTCTGCTAAGTTTGTTGGAATCAATAAGATTCTTTAAACACAGATTGACAACAATTCTTCTTTAACAAAAATATTTAGTATATTTTTTATTATCTATTTCTAATTCTAGTTTCTCTACTAGTTTTAATATTCTAGTTGTGAAAATATTCTTAAACTTTGTTGTGTCTTATCAAGTTCTTCAAAGTTTTGTTCTAAGTATTTCAGAAATACAAAATGAACAACAACATATTCATACTACTATTTATTGTCTATAAAATAGAGAAATTTTCTCATTTCACAATGTAGTTTCTGAACTACTTCGTCTTCTTCTTCACCAATAAATTCTACTGTTTTTTTACTGGCATTGAGTGGTTCAATAACGTCGTGGTTTTAGGTACTATTACATCCGTGATTAAGATCTGTTTTACCATGGAAAATATATTCCATTAACGTCATATATATGACATATCCCATATCTTACGAGTTCTCCAAAGTTATTGTTTAATTATTTTTAGTAATACAAATTAACAACAGTTCTTACATTGAAAATACAACACATACATGCATACATATAACACGGTTTCGTTACAAAATTATTGTACAAGCATAACCAGGACTACATGCGTCTTTGGCGTATTTTAACTATTTTTTTGTACATAGAAGCAGCACCAAACCCCAACTATAGTATATATTATAGTACCAATTAAGCCATGCGCATTTGGCGTCTGTTAGAATAACTGGCGAGATAGATTGGAAAAAATATACAAACTATTTTTCTTAAAGAAGAATTGTTGTCAATCCGTGTTTAAAAAATCTTAGTTATTCCAAGTAACTTTTGAGAAACACAAAGTTACTAAAATTTATGAACCAGTGAACAACATAAAAACAGAAATTAATTCACAAATAAATTTGTAACACATACCAGAATCTAGAAAAACAGAAATAAGATTAAGTCCATTGAATGTACAGTGTCCCTTTAAGGAAATTATTCCCCTTTAGCATCTGAGGTTTGATTTGGAATATATCCTCCCAGGATAGGTTGATCTCAATCACCGGTGTATTGATAACGAAAATGCTGGTGTCAGCGAGCCACTCAACGGCAATATAGTACATTTAGAATACTAGATTTAGTAATAGTAGAAAAAGTCCTGATATTCTTTCTTTTTAAAATTAGAGGAAATCCCTCAATTTATAGAAAACAAAAGGTAATGTGAAAAGATTCTTATTGTACCTTACCGGAAAGATCACAAACCTTTGAAAAGTAACAATCTTGGAAAATATCACAACCTTTCATAAAAGTCACAATTTTTCATAAAAGTCATAATTTTTCATAAAAGTCGCAACTCTTCATAAAAGTGACAACTTTTCATAAAAATCGCAACTCTTCATTTTTCATTCACACCTTTTAAAAACCCAACAGATCATTCTATTATGGAAGGATATACTCCATTAACCTAGGATACTAGAGGGAAATAATGTTCTTTAAAAAAACATTGTGCATTCCGTTAACTTGATTGATTTTCTTTCTTGAGAAAAATATTTTCGATATTGCCTCTGATCTTTTTCAGATTCTATTGTTTTTACTAACTTAAAGTTTTTATTTTTAAATATTCTTTTAACTTTGTTATTTCTTATGAAGCTAAGTTCTCCAACGTTATTATTCTAAATCTCTTAGTAATACAAATTAACAACAATTGTTACATTGAAAATACAACACATACATACATACTTATAACATGGTTTAGCTACAATATTATTCGAAAAGCATAACCAGGACTACATGCGTAGGTAGCATAAATAACTATTTTCTACATAGAAGCAACAACCAACTATTTTACATATTATTGTACCTAGTAAGTCATGCAACTGAGATGCCTCATAGCTACTTAAAGCCACCATTGGTATTGGAGCAGTGATCATAGCTTCTCTTCTAATCGAGGCATTTACGCGGTAAACATGAGTTTCCCCGGAAGAGTAGTGATAGTTGCAACACTGCTGTGTCGCCCGGAATGTTGTAAAGTATTCATCAATTAGAGCAAAGCCTTCTGAGCCTATTTTAGCAAGATCTAACTGTACTGCCATTTGTTTGGTAGTAGTAATGTTAATGAAGAAACTTTGTGGTTATGTTTTATGATGCAAAGGCCGATGGGGACAATGCCCTTTATATATTAATTCACTTTTGGGAGAAAATAATACTAATAAATTTGCACTTCTGTTCCTTCAATTTTAGGATAAAAGAATATTAATTCAAGAGCATGCCTTGTATTTGGTACGTCCGCATTAGGGTTTAGAACATTCTATTTAGTAAAGGAATTTTTTATATATAATTTATGTAAATTCATAGTGTTAAGAGTTAGTTACATTATTTATTTACTCTTTTTTAAATTACAAAAATTTCTTAAAGTTTATGAATTTCAGATACATCACTCAAATTTTGGATAGATCAACAGATATCTGGATAAATAGAAAAGGGATGTATATAGATGGAATAGAGATGTATCAAAGAGGGGGTAGGACATCCAGATACATAGAAAATGGATGTATCCGAAAGGGGGAGAGAGGGACAGGAATTATCAGCAATAAGAAAATGATTTATCCAATAGGGGTGTTTTGAAAAAATTAAATGGCAAGAAATTTTGAGATTATAATTAAATAAGATGTATATTTACGTAATTTTTCTTTTTTAAAAAAAAATAAAGAAGAAAGTTAGAGTAGTTTTTTCAGTAACCATATAATAGAAGGACCAAATAGGAAATTATTATTATTGGATAGGCTTGTTGGTAAGTCCGCACTTAGGAGATTCTATTTAGGCAAGTGTTTGATCACTGTTTTTCTATATGAAAAAGCAAAATAATTCACCTAAAATGAAAATTCAAAGAAGGGAGTTAAATGGAATATTACTTGTGATCAATTATTAGGCTCTATGACTTGTTTTGGGATATAAGGGATGTAGGTGGGTGGATGTAATTTGGATTTTTTTTCTTAATCTAAATGGATTTTGTATTTTGGCTAATTTTAATTAGGGAAAAGCTCAAATATGTCATTGAACTTTCAGAAAATGCTTATTTATGCTATCAATTAAAGTTTGATTCATTTATACTATTACCGTTAATGAAAAGGCTCATTCATGTCATTATTTTTTTACGGTGATTTTGCAAAATCATTTTCGACACGTGTCCAATTATAATTTGGTCACGTCATCAGTTTTTTTAATAAAAAAAATAATAATTCTGGAAAATAAAATTGAATTAATTTTTTTTATTTTTCTTATTAAATAAATTGATGATGTGGCCGATTTATAATCGGCCATGTCATCAATTTTTTAAATAAAAAAATCAAAATTCTTAATAAAAATTGAATTTATTTTATTTTTATTAAAAAATTGAAGACGTATTTGAATTATAATTGGCCACATGTCAAAATGGTTTTATAAAACCATCGTTAAAAAATAATGGCATGAATGAGCCTTTTCTTTAACGGTAATGGCATAAATGAGCCAAATTTTAACTGATGGCATAAAGAGTCTTTTATGAAAGTTCAATGACATATTTGAGTCTTTTTGTGGACATATGATAGTTCGTTATGTGTACAAAGTAGTATGATAAACTGGACAACTTTTATTTTTTAAATAAATAAAGGCATGAACATGTACTTTATTAGACGACAATAGTATAAGTGAGTCATATTAACGAATGATATAGATAAATCTTTTTTAAAAAAAAGTTTGAGGCATATTTGAGACTTTTTCTTAAAATAAATGACCTAGCTTCCTACTTTCAAATAGGAGTGTACATGAACAAGATTGATTCAGGTTATTCAAATTTCAACCAAATTACCCAAGTCATCCATGACGGCCGGGCAAGCTCTCCGTCGAGCTGTCGATTTCCCTCCTATCCTAATGACAAAATTGAATTCAGAGGTTGTTTCTCTTAAGACGATAACGTACGATTGCAGTCACGAAGGGTTTCCACCCTACGTCATCATTTTCATGGTTTTTTGTTAAGTAACATGAGCACCTGGGGAGATGTTGTTGGCGGGGCAGAAGCACTCTTATCTAGGGGGAATGCTTTCTATTCGGCCTTCGATTCGATGATACATGTCTCGTTGTGGTAGAATAGTTTGTGTCGGAATCAAACTAACAAAATACAATTTTTTTTGGATTTCTAGCTAGGATTTTTTAGGGTTTTTCTAATAAACATTCAGATAAACATATTATTAATTTGTATGCTTCAAATATTTCTCTAGATCTAACAAAATATAATTATCGGAAGTGTTTCTTATGAAAATAACACAAAATATGAGATGTGTGATAACACTAAAATAGTCGATAAAATAATAATGAAATCACATAAAATTAATGAAGCAAATATTGCAAAGTAATAAGTTAGAATATTGATCATAATTTAAAAAATATAAAATCATGTTAAAATAAGTCTAATCAGTATTAATCACGTAGCTAAACATAAAGTAGGTTATGTATTGAATTGTCTGAACTAATAAAAAATTAAAGAAAAAAATATTCTAACATTATAGTCATTTTAATTAGCGTTAAATTGATTTTTTTTGTTAGTATTATAGTATTGATTTGATTTTGATTTTAACTTTATTCGAGTTACTAATATGTATGAATTATAACTTTATTGAACCATTTAAAATTCTAAGTCTCAAATTTGAAATAGAATGTTAGAATATAAACTATGAAAAAGTATTATAATAAATAATTATAAATTAAGTATCAAAATACATACTTTTATTTATAAAATAAATTTTGAACGGTATATATACATATAGTGTGAGATTGACTTTCTTTTCAAGTTAAAAGTTAGAATTAAACCAATTCAAATATAATGGAACTTTTTCTTTTTTTCATCCCTAAATCCAACTATGACTCTATAAACAAGAGTCAGTACATTGAGACAAATGTTTGATGAAATAATGAGAAGACTATATTTCTTTAAGAGAGAGAGACTTGTATTATTCCACTGAGGAGAGAATTGGTAACGTTGTAGGTGTACAAAAAACAGATGCTGATAGAAGGATGCAACATTGACGGTGGAAATTCCAGTAGCATCTAAGTCTACTTTACTAAAATAAAACATCTTTAATATTTGGGTTTGTTCGTACAGAGGATTCGATTCTGAGGATGGTCACACAAATAACTCATAAATTTTAATGTCTTCTGAATTGAGTCTATTACATAGGATTTGTTTAATACTGTTTATATCACATCTTCAATATATATATTGTTAGAAAATAGTATATACAGTGAAAATATTCCAAAATCATATATCTTGCATGAATATAAACAACAATTACAAGTAGTCATTACATACAAAGTATGCTGAAAATTAACTCAGAATTACCTCTTGAAGCGTGTGCAGATATCTTAAAGTAAATCCAACTCCAGCTCTACAGTATTTTACAATGATCCTAATTTACAATTGAACTTTCTCAATACTTGGTTGGTAAATATTGTATAGAATATTGAATTGAATCACTTTCTAGGTCAGAAGAATCTCTGCTTATAGATTTGTCTTTCCAGTCCAAAGGAATTCCTTTTCTTTCAAGAAAAACAAGAAAAACGTGTTTCTTTTCTTTTTGGAGAAGAACACATCTCTTTTTTCCTCTAAAATAGGATTTTGAGTTCTAGTTAAATTGGGCATTGGAGGACCATAGAATTTACTACTGAGGCTTCCTATTATGGAAATAATTCTAAGTAATTAATTTGAATTATTCTTACCATAATAAATTATAAATCATTCCACTAAAAATTTGTAATTGCACTCCTCTATTTACTTTGAAATTCACTATTAAACATTTATGTAATTCCCCATGCTAAGATTACTAACACTAATAATTAGAGCAATACTTAACTTATTTCATATGTCAGATTCATAAATCTATCGGCCGGGTTTACTCATGAAAACTTATCAGCTTCTCATAATAATGTGTATCATCAATCTCTATATTGAGACATGGATTCCATCAACTAGCTAATTATTTCACCAATATATATATTATTATCATCCAATCTACCAGGCATATTGACTCATCTCAGAATGTCACCTTTTAATAAATCAAAACGATTATTAATGTATACAGATCATAATCGTTATATCATGATTAAGAATATAAGTACATTTTACAGTTTAGAAAATATGTTTTTATCAGTTAGTATAAAACATCTATCTCTGCTAGGTCCCATTCAATACATACCAAATATACTAGCACGAGAAGTTAGAACTATATCATTCTCATAATCAATATAAATTACATTTAATCTCATTCTACAATCTTTCTGATGGTTTTGCCCAGATTTCCATCTATGATTGTGAACTAATAACTTTTAACTTATAAGAACCGATGATTTATTCTTTTGTATAAGCTTAAACTCTTTACACCAAATCATCTACTGTATAAGTTAAGGACACATATATGACAATTGATCTATTTAATGTAACACTTTATTGAATTGAATAAATAAATAAACAATTGTTCAATAATAATATATACTATATCAAAAAGTATGGTTAGAACTATATCATTCTTATAATCAAGATAAATTACATTTAATCTTGTGCTACAATCTTTCTGATGGTTTTGTCTAGATTTTCATCTATGATTGTGAGCTATAACTTTTAACTTATAAGAATCGATTATTTAATCTTCTATGCATAAGCTTAAACACACACCAAATCATCTACTGTATAAGTTTAGGACACATATATGATAATTGATCTATTTAATGTAACAGTTTATTGAATTGAATAAATGAATAAATAATTGTTCAATAATAATACTATATCAAAATGCATGATTAATAGTATATCCTAACATATATATGGTTAAATAATGGGGGTTTAGGTACCCGGTGCGAAAGATGTCAATTGACATCCTTTTATCAAAAAATTATGTTATGGAACTAAAATAATTTTCTTTCATATATATTATGACAACCCTTGCCTTTTTCATAATCTATTTTCATTCTATTTTGACACTCCTTAAATGAACTTCTAGCTTCACTACTACCGGTGTACAAAGTACTATCAAAGGGTAAAGACTCTGCTAGTGGCTATGTTTATCTTATGATTTAAAAAAGAAAAAAGTTGAGCAGTTTATTATATTAGCATGAGCCAAACGTAATATAGAAAACAAATTAAATAAATAAACTATCTTGTGTAAGTGGGCGGTTTAACAAACCCTAGCCACTTCATTAATGAATATATATGTATGGAATAAGATAAATTTTAATATATACGAATATTTTGGTTCAAGCAATTGGAGGATATGTTTGAAAAAATCCACCATGAATATTCCTGTCTTAATTATATGAAATTTCAATATGAACCTTCTTATCTACTATACAGTTTTTTGGGGAGTCCGAATTCAAAACGGACATTCGTTGGACGCTACATATTAGAAGACATTCTTCTTTCCTTCTTTTTTTTTCCCCTTTAGAGTGAATTGATGTAGTTAAGTTTGTCACAATTCACCCACAAACGGATGAAGTGTCCATTTGATTTGTATGTCCCTTTTAACTTGTAATGCCAAAAAACAATTGTAACATGTGATAGGAAAATTATATTTTATATATGTAGGTCAAATTTTACTTTATATTGATATATAAGTATTTTGAATATTCTTAAAATCAGTGGAGACTTGTAGTGTAGTGGCAAAGCCGCAAAGGTATACTCAAAACTTATATGGCTAGTGTGATTTATCGAGGTGATGCTTAAATTTTAATTAATTGATTATTTGAACTGAAAATTAAAAAGTATTGTTTGTATGTGTATTATTAGAAAAGATGTAGAGAGTTATATATCACTAGTAAACTTAGTCACGCTTCGCGCGATTATAAGTTACTCGTTTAATTGTAAAAAAGAAAAATTAAAATAGTATTGATAAAAGTTTTGTGAAGGTTTTCGGTTGTGTTTAATCCAAATATATGATATTTTTGAAGTCTTAATCAAGTTTAAATACTATTTAAATTTTTGTATCGTTTGTAATTTTAAATCGCTTAAGCTAAGAGTTCACATTCAATGACCTCAGCCTATAATTTTATTGGATATGTGTATCCCATGCTTTTACAATTTTATACAATTTTTTTAAAATCTAATGATGAATCAACTCTCTTTTCATCTTTCACAAGTCTTAGACTAATTTTTACTACAATTAATATGCTTATAAATTTATATAAAAACATATATAGAGAGATATAGAACCTCAATTACACAAAGAATGTAAAGTTATTTGAAAAAATTAATTATTTAAAATAATCTCTTAAATGCATATAATAAATTTGAAAAAAAAAACTTTTTAACAAACTTTATCAAAATCCCCATGGCAAGAAAGTTGAGTCCTTTTTTAACTTTTTTTTTTATGAAAAGTTTATTATTGTAGCATATGCATACAAATTATATTATTTATTTTGAGATAAGGATAATATCAAATTTTATTGACTTGTGATGTGCATTCAAAGCATGAAGATAATCAAACTTAATCAATTTTCTTCTATTTTTTTCAATTTGTTAATTAAATATGAATTTAGTATGTCATGATTATTTCTATTAAAGTTAGGATATTATGCTGACAAACAAATGTGAGATTACTATATTTAAATTACTGTTATAATCATAAATTTTATAACGTTTCGAAAGAGTAAAAGAGAATAGTAACAAAATTTACATATGTTAATAATGATCGTGTGTTCATCAAACTTGAAATTAATCTCAAATATTGTCATATGTTGATCTTATCTTTCACCATAAACAATAAAATTGATTCACATAAAATATGAAGAATAAAAAGCATAGAAAAAGCACCAACAATAATGAAGAAAATAACACATACATGAAAATATAAAAGAAAAACACTACAAATAAGAGACATCAACTAAACCAAAATAAAACAAATAATATTACCTATTTTGTTTGAATTTTGAATTTGAATTCTCACAAACAACAAAGGCTATGATCATCCTATCTTTCATAAAGTAAACAAAAAAATTAATCACATATTATAAAATTAGGCATAACAAAGTGATGTACTTAAGTGTAAATATAATCGAGAAAGAAAGAAATTCTTATCATTGGTGAGGATGATATACTTTTAGTATTTATAGTAATCAATAAATTTATAACCTAATTAAATAATATGAATTAAAATAATAATATAATAAATAAAATTGTAGCTTACATTGATATTAATTGTCTTTATTGTAATATGATAATATCTTTAAGAAGGAATAGAGAAACGTTAAGGAAAAGCTGATAGATGATAATAATAGTTGGTTGAATTTTTAACGTAACTGTTGGACTGCAAACGACGGATTAATTACTCTTATTTACTGCAATATTTTAACTCATTTAGACATCTATATAATTTTTAGAAAAAAATAAGAAATATATTTTAAAAAAATATATATATAAAATTACAAATGCTGATCATTAGAAGATGCCAAGTCAAATAATTTAGATTGAGCTTTATATTATTATATAAATTGGTAACCCTGTGGACTGTGGAAATTCCAACAATAGATTCGGTGGAAAATATTTGGTAGCTTTAGTTATGTTGTTCAAAAGTTTGATTGATTGAATACCTGATCCAAAAATTAATTATTTTATCTTTAAAAAGGAGTATTGATTGTTATGTGTATTATTTTATTAGAAAAGAGGTAGATAGAGTTATATTCCATTGATAACTTCGTGGGTTGTGGAAATTCCAACAATAGATGCAGAGCTAAAAGTTCTCATCTTAATTCGGTGAAAAATATTCGATTAATAGCAAACCAAACGCTGTTCAGAAAACAAATAAGTAAACCATTTTGTTTAACAAACCCTTACCACTTCATTCATCAAAATATATATTTCCTTTCATTTCAATTTATATAAATTAATTTAATTTGATATAAAATTTTAAAAATAAATTATAATTTAAAATAAAAGACAGATATTTATTTATTATAAATCTATATTAAGAATAAAATAAATATTTAAAATAATCATTAAAAATAAAATAAATATTTAAGATGATTATGTGAACTGTTTTTTCTATCTTGACAACACATACATTATGTGTCATTTTGCATGAAATATTTGGACAAGTGGCTTGCCAACTCTTTCCCTTATTTAAATAAATCTCCTCACCTTTGAAATGGAATGTAGCAGAAAAACATATCCTGCTTTGCTACTCTCTCGTTTCCTCTTTTTATAAATTAGGTTTATTTCAATTAATTAATTAATGTTCATCTTATTTCCCCTTTAATGATCTGTTGGCTTTAATTAATTTGCTGATTATGTAACTTTTATTTAAGATAGAAAAATGCATATTTAATTATATTTTCTTAGGATAAGTGTCCATACATTCGAGTATTTATTTATTTTATAAACTATTATTATATATATTAGGGATAATGCCCAAGTACTCTCCTCCCTCAACCTATGCCCGAAATCTCAGAGACACACTTATACTATACTAAGGTCCTATTACCCCACCCCTGAACTTATTTTAGTATTTAATTTTTCTACCCCTTTTTAGCCTACGTGACACAAGTTTGAAAAAATCAACAATCGTTAGGCTCACAGAATAGTGCCACGTAAGTCGAAAAGGGTAAAAATATATTAATAAAATAAGCTCAGGGTAATAGGACCTAGTATAGTATAATTGTGTCTCTGAGATTTCGGGCATACGCGAGGGGGTACTTGGACATTATCCCTAAATATTATCATATTAATATTTATATTATTTTCAAAATTACTATTTTACTAAATAATAAAGCTTATCATTATCATTATCATTATTATTATTATTATTATTATTGTGGCATTTCCCTTATTTCCCAACAAGGTGCAAATATGAAAAGGACAGTCTTTTTCAAGCTAGCATGTTTTCTCTTTTTGCTTAACCTGAAGGCATTGTATTCTTTTGTAAGCCTTCAGGTGGTTCTTGGGTGATTGCTTCACCTTTGGCTTTTGTGTTGTGTAGAGGTCAGATCTAGCCCCTCTCCGTTTTTTTTTTTCTAGTATAACACGATTTAAATATAATTTGAGTAATTTATTTTTTTTAAAAACACTACAACACAATTATTTTTAGCTACAAATAAAAACCGTGGCAATTATTTAGGAATAACTACTAAAATTTAAATTCTATAGCCATTTAAAAATTTCTAAAAATATTTTTGTCGCAAAAATTAATTTAGCTACGCTAAATCCTCAGTTTTGTTACAATTGCTAATAATTGTGACAATAATTATATGAATAGCTACAATTCAATTTTGCAGCTGGTTAAAAGTTTGTCACACAATAAAAGTTATCGTAGTTATAGCAACTCTTTAGCCACAATGAATTATTTGAAACAAGACGGTGGAGCTAAATAAATACTTTTTCTTCAACTTACAAAAAAATTGTGGCAATATGCAAATAATATAGCCACAAGTATTTTGCCATGATAAAATTTTGTAGCTATTATAATTATTAATTTGTCCCTAATTGAAACTTACCATGGCAATAACATCCTTTTAGCCACAAATAAATATTTTTGCTTCTAAGTTGTTAAAAACTGTGATAAAAGTTAATGATATAGATATAGAGTGGTTTTAAAAAATTCATAGCTAATTTTCTTAGGTCACATGTTGAATCTTTTTGGTATCAATGATTAATTATTTTATCCATACAAATCTATTAAAATAATAAAATTATGGCTAAGTAAATATTTTATTTGGTGTACTAAAAGCGATGACAATAGTTGGGGTTGAATAGCTATAATTATTTGTCATACGACATAGCCAAAAATGTATTATTATGTTAAAATTTGAAGATTATAATTATTTCTACTGCAGATTAAATTGTTGCAGTAATAATAAGATTTAGCAACGTTAAATAATAGCTTTCTTGCTTTTAAATATAAGTGGGATAATGCACCAGTACCCCCTCAACCTATGTCCGAAATCCCAGAGACACACTTATACTATACTAAGGTCCTATTACCCCCTGAACTTATTTTATAAGTAATTTTCTACCTTTTTTAGCCTACGTGACACTAGTTTGAAAAAAAAAAGTCAACTATTGTTGGGCCCACAAGATAGTGCCACATAGATCAAAAAGAGGTAATAAAATTATTAATAAAATAAGTTCAGGAGGGTAATAGGACCTTAGTATAGTATAAGTGTGTCTCTGAAAATTTCGGGCATAGGTTGAGGGGGTACTTGGGCATTTACCCCAATATAAGTAGAGTTATTAATGATTCAATTTAATTTTATACAGTCTTACTTGTAAGTTTCAAATATGTCACGACCCAAAAATGGACGTGATGGCACTCGTCTTATCCCACCAAGACAAGTAAGCCTAAAACTCAACTATTACAATAAAAATGCGGAAATTTACTATCAACTTACGTTATACCCCAAACCTGGTTGTCACGTGTACAAGCCTCTAAAGTATTACAATCGGATCAAAAGAAAATATAAGTCTCATATGATATTGTTTCTAGAGTAGAACAAAATCATAAACAAGAGTAAGGAGGAATGCTGAGATGACCAACAACTACCTCCAAAATCTCCAGGAAGCCTCGGAAAAGAAGAGAATATATCATAAAAGTCCGGGCTAGTAACCTACAAAAATTTGTAGAAGCAAGGGGTGAGTACCAAACCACACGGTACTCAGCAAGTAAACCTCTAAACACAAGCTAAGGGGATGAAATACGGGTACTCCTACCACCCCAACCGAACCTCCACATTACAAACTGCATAAAATCAGTCTAACCTAACAGTTCATATTTACATAGCACGTAACTCTACAACAACACTTAGACAAATTACATATACATCCTCCACAACACACTTTACAAATACATATCCTCAATAACAACACTTCAACAAATTACATATCCTCGATAACAACACTTCAACAAATTATATACCCTCAACAACAACAATTCAACAAATTACATATCCTCAATAACAAGCTCAATATTCATCAATCATAAATTTCGCAGAAAGTCAATCACAAGATCAGCAAAACACAATATCAGGTTCACCATGATAAGTATGTGTATGCAATGTCAAGTATAATGATGCATGTCTGACCTAGTGATACACACCCGCTTCTCTCAGTCCGGGACCCATGGGGGACATATCTGTCCATGCATCTGTCGCGGCGCACGACACGACCCTCGATAATAGTAACCATCGCAGCGCGCGATACGTCCCTCGAAATATAGTATCCATCGCGGCGCGCGATACGTCCCTCGAAATATAGTATCCATTGCGGCGCGCGATACCCCTCGAAATGGTACATCCTCTTTAGTACCCATTCTTTCTCAATGCACATAACACTTGTCACAACCAATGCCTCAGAATAATGCAGATGACAAGTTCACACAAATAATGAGGAGATGACCATTTTCATAACATTGCACAGTTCACAACCAGACAAACAGAATGAAGTTACATCAACAATGATTCAACAAGCCTTTAACCCTTTCTCAACAATCACGCATAAACAATTGATCACATTGCCTTTTGTTATCCCCATTTTTTCATCATTAGAATTAATCAATGTGACAAGTCAAACCATCACCAATCCCGTTACTCCAAACATATACCACAAGT
>JAKWJD010001480.1:0-59763 GCA_027705065.1 Solanum peruvianum | reverse complement strand
GCCGAACAACTGAACTACATCAGATTGTGAAGGAATATTGATTGTATTGAAGAGTTAACCTAATAAGGGAATACATGGGAGATATATATAGGAGATATAGGAAGGAGTACTAATCCTAATAGGACTAGGATTAAGGAGTACTATTCCTAATAGGACTAGGATTAGTACACAGTAAATACTAATATTATTTAATACTATTATTTAATACTATCTGTTATTATCCCCCCTCAAGCTGAGCTGAGCGGTAGCGAACGGAAGCTTGGAACTGAGGTAATCGTGCTGTCGGCTCGGGAGAGGCTTGGTGAGAATATCAGCCGGTTGTTCTTCAGTGGGTACATACTGCACAGTCATGGTGTCGGCCTGAACTTCATCGCGAACAAAGAGACAATCGGTATCAACATGCTTCATTCTGGTGTGTAGGACGGAATTCTTGGCCACACAGATGGTTGATTTGTTGTCACAATAGAGAGCAGGAACAGTGTGAGTGGCGCGGAGTTTGCGAAGAATATATGTGACCCACATGGTCTCAGTAGCAAGAAGAGCAAGGGCGCTGTATTCAGCTTCAGTCGAGGACCGAGAGACCTTGGGTTGTTTTTTTGTACACCAGGAGATCAGGTTCGGCCCCAAAAAAATGACAAACCCCGATGTAGATTTTCTATCATTTTTATCATTCGCCTAATCTAAATCTGTGAAACCCCGAAGCTCCAAGTCCCCGGGTCGAATGAGTAAACCACGACCAAGAGTGCCAAAAATGTACTTGAGAATGCGTTTTAGACAATGGTAATCATGTTCACTTGGTTGATGCATGCGCTGAGCAACTCGGTTGACAACAAACTAGATGTCAGGACGGGTAATGGCCAGATACTGTAGAGCCCTAATGAGGCTGCGGAAGTGGGTGATATCGGCAAAGGGGGTGTCGGCTCCATTCGTAGACGAAGAGACTGCCATCGGTGTTGGTTGACTGGTGCATTTTTCCAGTCCAGCTTTCTGCAACAGATCTCGAGCATATTTTGACTGATGAAGACACAGCCGCTGCCTGTCCGAGAAACCTCCATTCCCAGAAAATAATGTAACGGGCCAAGGTCTTCATTTTGAAGGTAGTATGCATAGCTCGAGTGACATCCTGAATGAGAGCTGCAGTAGAGCCTGTAATAATGATATCATCTACATAGACAAGAAGAATAACTGTACCGTGTGCTGAATGTCGAGTAAACAAACTCGTGTCGCGTACGCAACACGTGAAGCCGAGTCCCTGGAGGAACGTTTTCAGACGTGTGTACCAAGCACGGGAGGCTTGCTTGAGCCTATACAGAGACTTCTGGAGTTTGCAAACATGTTGAGGAAGCGGGGATCAACATAGCCCGGTGGTTGCGTCATGTAGATAGTTTCATCAAGCATACATGAAGAAAAACATTGGAAACATCCAACTGATTGATGAGCCAATTGTTGCGCACGGCGAGTGACAGTACCAGGCGAATGGTTTCCTCCTGCGAATACAGGACTGAATGTCTCGGAGTAATCAAGCCCATACTCCTGATTATAGCCTTTAACAACCAAACGAGCCTTGTACCTGGAAATACTGCGATCCGCATTGTGTTTTAATTTTGTACACCCATTACAGCCCACTGGGTCCGCCCATGGGGATTAGGTACAAGAACCCAATTTTTCTGATCAGTCAAAGCCTTAAACTCGTCATCCATAGCATGACGCCAATAAGCATTTTTTGAGGCAATAGAGTAGGTTGTTGGTTCACTATCGGGAAAGGGTGTATTTGGTAGTATGGTAGCCTGAAAGGTTTTGGGTTTAAAGATACCGGCTTTGCCACGGGTTAACATGGGATGAGTATTGGGGGGTGGCACGGGTGGTGGTGATTTGGGGGTGGCCGAGAAGGACCCAAAACGGATCGGGCTGGAGATGTTGTGGGTATGGGGTGGTTGCGGGTTGGTTGTGGGTGTGGGTGGTTTGCGGGTGTATTGTGGTGACGGTCGAAGGGGTGATGAGGGGTGGTTGGGTAGTGGGTGGAGGTGTGGGGGAAGGTGGTGAGGGACCGTGAGTATGTTGGAAAAAGGGGAAGAACGCCAATGAATGATGTATTGGAGGAGGAAATAGACTCGTAGGGAAACTCATTTTCGACAAATTTGACATGACGAGATATGTAGACTTTATGAGTTTGTGGGTCAAGACAGCGATAACCCTTGGAGGTAGGATGATAGCCCAAAAAAATACAAGGACGGGATCGGGGTTGTAATTTGTGAGTAATATGAGGGCGTAGCCAAGGGTAGGCAAGACACCCAAAGATGCGGAGGTTGGTATAATTGGGAAGTTCTTGGTAAAGGAGTTGATAGGTTGATTTGTTGGAGAGAGTGTGATTGGGCATTCTGTTAATGAGGTAGTTAGCGGTGGCTAGAGCTTCTACCCAAAAGGAGACAGGGAGATGAGATTGATGTAGAAGAGTAACCACCGTTTCAATGAGATGACGATGCTTATGCTAAGCCACCCCATTCTGTTCGGGCGTGTATGGACAGGAGGTTTGATGTATAATTCCAAGGGATTGCAGAAACTGGCCAAAAATGTTATTGACATATTCCTTTCCATTGTCACTTCGAAAAAGTTTAACATGAGAATTGAATTGTGTTTTGACCATTTTTTCAAAAGTGACAAAGGTGGTGTATGCCTGTGATTTGTGTTTTAGTGGGTACAACCAAGTGTATTTTGTAAAATCATCCACAAAATAAATATAATAGCGAAAACCAACAAATGAAGGAACAACAGTAGGACCCCATAGGTCAGAATGACTAAGTTGAAAAGGTGACGTTGTACGCTTCTCAGATAAAGTAAAAGGTAATTTATGAGATTAGCAATGAACAAGAGTCACAATTGTTTACATGAATGGAAGAAAAACCTAATTGAGACATTAAAGAATTTATATTTGAGTAGACGGGTGACCCAGACGACTGTGCCACAACAGACTGTGGCCATCAGCCGAAGAGCCACCGGAGCCACAAGAACGCTTTCTGAAACTGGGTGGGCAGACGAACTTTTTCCAGGAAGAACGTACAGACCATGCTCACAGGGGCCCTTAAAATCACCCTCTTGGTAGTATTGTCTAGGATCTGAAAATCATTAGAGGTGAACAAGAGTGAGCAATTATTGTCTTTGTGAATTGGTGAACTGAAAGGAGATTGGATTTAATAGAAGGGACGTGGGTAAGGTTACCTAGGTGAAAGATAGCGGTGGGGGTTTTAATGGTACCCGTGCCAGTGTGAGAAATATTAAGGGACTCACCGTTGCCAACAGTAATACCATTAGAGCCATGATATGGATTTGGAGCGTTAAGCTTGGATAGATCAGAAGTAACGTGCATGTTGGCCCCAGTATCCAACAGCCATTCAGAGGAAGGGCCGGCTTGAGATGCATAATTGGCACGGTTATTACTATTTCGGCTCTTCTTATACCGAAACGAGCAACGACCAGCGGTGTGTCCTATTTTATGACAGATTTGACAAGTTGGACGGTCCCGCTCGTAAGTGCCCTGCCCGCCACTGCCGAAGGAGTGCATGCTGTTGTTGCTGCCGTGCTGTTGACCATCGTACAGCGGACGACTGCCCTGCTGACCGCCGCGCCCGCGGCCTCCGCTGTTTCTGCCGTAGCCGTCGCGGCTCCCCTGCCGGCCGCCACCACGCCCCCCGCGATAGTTCTGGCTTGCGGTGAGGGCGGTGCCTGGCTCCATAACAGCGGCTTCTCGGAGAAGAAGTTTGCTCTCCAGATCCACGTTGATTTCTTCACTTTTTAGCCAAGAGGAGAGAGTAGTCAGGTCAACCGGCGTTGGACTGATGCGAACCGCCTGTTTAATGGAGGAGTAAGCTAATGGGAGCCCCCGAACGACGCACATGACGAGATCTTTTTCGGGAATGATTTTGTTCACGGTGTCGAGGGCTGTGATGATGGTGGAGACCTCGTCTAAATAATCCGCCATAGTTTTCGTGCCTTTGGTAATTGTGTGGAGACGATCACGCAATTGAAAAATATTAGAGTGGGTAATTGATGCATAGCTTATTGCGAGGGCCGTCCATAGGGCTGAAGCAGTTGTGTAGGATCGGACGTGTTTCTGAACCGTGGGAGAGATGACCGCAATCAAACATGATCGGATCTGGCCATCCACGGCTTTCCAGGCGGCATGGGCCGGATTGGTTTTCTCTGATTTGTCCGTGGCGGTGATGACTGCCGGCGGCGGTTCTGTGCTTCCATCGACGTATTTGAGAAGGTTATTGGCCTCAAGGGCTGTAAGAACGGTGATTTTCCATGTAGGGTAATTTATGTCTGATAATTTTTTGGGAATCAGGGCATGAAGATGCCTGAGAAGGAGTTTAATGCCAAAAGGAAGTGAATCGAGAGGATCCACCTCAGTTGTCATGGCTACCGTCGCCCAAGAGAAGAGAGGGAACGATCGGTGCCCTAAAGAGCGAAAAAAAACCTAGATAAAAGAAGATCTAGGTTTTCTGGCTCTTGATACCATGAAGGAATATTGATTGTATTGAAGTGTTGAATTAATAACGGAATACATGGCAGATATATATAGGAGATATAGGAAGGAGTACTAATCCTAATAGGACTAGGATTAAGGAGTACTAATCCTAATAGGACTAGAATTAATACACAGTAAATACTAATATTATTTAATACTATTATTTAATACCATATGTTATTAATTCTGATCTTATTTGAATCAGTATCTGGGCTAAGGGTCAATTGGGGGAAAAGCAGCTTGATTGCAGTCAAGGAGGTGCCTCAGATTCAAGGATTTGCAAGCATTCTAGGGTGTAAAGTATAGAAGGTGCCGACAAAATACTTGGGAATGCCACTAGGGAGCAAGCATAAAGCTTTGGGGCTATGGGATGGAATTCTGGAAAAAGCAGAATTAAAAATATCAAGATGGAAGGCTCAGTTTCTATCCTTGGGGGGTAGAGTGACCTTGATAAACTCTGTTTTAGATTCACTGCCTACTTATGTTATGTCGTTATTTCCAATTCCCCCAATCATTATCAAAAAGCTAGATAGACTGAGAAGAAACTTCCTCTGGCAAAAAGGTAAAGAGGGAGAAAGCAAAGGTTATTATTTATTGAAATGGAACACTTTGATGCCAAGCAAAGAAAGAGGGGGACTGGGTATTAGAAATTTGAGAATCCAAAACAAGAGCCTTTCGATTAAGTGGTTGTGGAGATATACTAGTGAGGAAGGAACCCTGTGGAAGGAGGTGATAGTGGCAAATTATGGGAAATTGAACCCATTGAGTACAGAGACAGTGTCAGAACACTATGGATGGGGAGTATGGAGGACAATCAGAGTTTTATGGAACTCTTATGGAAGAAAATATGTTGCTCAAAGTTGGAAATGGCAACAAGATCAAGTTTTGGAGAGATGGATGGATTGATCAAGTTACTCTAAGTGAGTCATTCCCAGATCTTTTCTTAATCTGCAAAAACCTGAAGCAAGAGTATGTGAATGTTGGATAACTCAAGGCTGGGACCTATCTTTCAGAAGACTATTGAATGATTGGGAAGTAGATAGAGTGGCTTCTTTCCTAGAAAAATTGGGGGGAACCAATCTAGTAACAAATGCACCAGATAGAGTTATTTGGAAGCACAACAAGGATGGCAGATTCACAGTAAACAATGCTTACAAGAAATGCATACAAGTTGGGTTTAGAGGCTGCTATCATCACTGGAAGAGTATATGGAGAGGACTGATCCCCACCAAAGTGAAATGCTTCACTTGGTTAGTCATCAAAAAGTCCTGCTTAACTCAAGAAGTGCTACAGAAGAAAGGAAAACAACTAGTCCCTAGGTGTTTTCTATGCAATTTGACTGGGGAAACAAACAAACACCTATTTTACATTGCAAATTCACTACACAGATCTGGGTGATGTTCCTCAACATCACATGCTGTAGCAAGACTCAAAAGAAGTGGTGGAGGCTAATACCATCATGCATATGGTGGTAAGTGAGGAAGGAAAGGAATGAGAGATGTTTTGAAGATAGATCTAATTCCATTCACAAAGTAAAATGGAATTTTTTGATATCTTTACTTTTTTGGTGTAAACAGCTCTGTATAGAAGATGTAGATCAAATTATAGAATTAATAGGGAGCTTCTAATTTTGGTTAGGGCTGTAAATTTTTTGAAGATGGCCAGCATGTCCTTAATGCTGAAGAATACAACTTTACCAATGTTAAAAAAAAACCATAAAGATGTACAGACATGCAGTATAAGTTAGCAACTTAACCATCAAAGAGAAAACTGGGGATGACTTGGATCAAACGTTACATAAAAGAACAGGTTCAAAAAACAAGAACAAAAATGAAGGTCCATGAGAAATAGACATCCTTCAAGCTCTCAATGAGAAGATAACTGGATTTCCACATTAATCATAACATCAACTATTAGATACCTTTCCTTTCGTTCCAGCTACATGGATAATCTTAAGGTCAACTATCTTTTCTTCCAAGCCCAAACTCTGCAACAAAAATACAACACCTTAGGCCTGCCTTTTTTCAAAATATATTTAAGGACCAGCATTCTTGTAATTTGAAAGATATGAAGTTCCAAACTAATAAATGCTAGCAGACAACTATTGCTACACAGATACAGGTAACTTCACCCATCACCGCTTAAGCAGCTGGGAAGAAATCAACTTGTGTTTTTGTCTCTGCTCCAATCAAACTCTGGTTCTCTTTCTTGTTTCTTTTTCTTTTTCTTTTTGATAAGTGAAGTAGTTAGTCTCCCATGATTTTGACCCATTTCATTAATACCAGCAAGATGTACTCTGATGCAAGTATAAAGGAGTAACAGTCTCAGCTAGAAATGGCACTACCTTAACATTCTGTCCAATTTCTGGTTTGGACCACTAATGGCTGATGTGCCATTTCTTTTTTTCTGAGTAATGAGAGTCGAAAGAGCTTCCATGATAGATTCATATGCGGATGGAAGCTGGAATTCTTGTGAGATATCTTGACTATTTCGACTGAACTTTCCCACAATTTGAGACGACATATTCCTATATCTGAGTCCTTTAGGGACATAAGCCAAAATATTAGCATGGGAATTCAAGTCAAAATGTACTCCAGTACGGTGAAAAGGACGATATTTCTTAACTAATATCACAGTTATTAAGAAAAAAAAGAACTTGTTCACACTTCCAACTAACTATCAAGAAAGGATTATCTAATTTGTCAGCTGGACCTTCAAAGTTTTAACACTCACTAATTAATTCTTTTAGAAGCAAATCATAAAGAATACACCACAAGGCAAGAATTCACATTGCCACCTCAAGTCCAAATTATAATGACCCACGTGGCACATGCAACTAGTCGATTATGACGAAACGCCTCCAAATTGAGATAAAACCAATATATAATTGACCTCAACTAGTTCAATAGTACTTGTAACGCTAGCTAAATGTAAAAGGGTAGTGAACAACAAATATCAAATAAGAATTCAAAGCAACGAAAAACTTGCCAACTAACTCTGAAGAGAGAATTATTATTTGTTTCAACAAGTGGCCTTCAAAGTCTATCACACCCACTAACTAACTCATTTAGAAGCAAATATATAGATTAAAATGCAGAGCAAGATACCCCAGCTCACCGTAGCCAGCCACAAGTCAGAAATGATTCCAAATTGAGCAGAATCAATACATAATCGACCTCAACTAGTTCAATAATATTTGTAACGCTATTTGAATGTAAAAGGGTGTAACGACCTGTTTAGTCGTTTTGAGCAGCAGATTTTTTTCTGGGAAAAATGTCTTGGTCGACGGATCCCACGACGGACCGTCTGGGCACGACGAACCGTCGAGGGTGTCTCGTTCCAAAACACTTAGAATCTGAAATTTGAGTGCTGAAATCGAGTCTCTGAACTACGTGACGGACCTGTAGGAGGGGCCGTCACAGGTGCGACGGACCGTCACCCGCCAGCGTGACCCTACCCAATGTCAGCTTCCACTAATTATTTTAGTGGGATGTTTTTTGGTTATTATATAATGTATTTAGTGGAGTAACTTTTATAATGGGGTTAGTGGGAGTTAATGGAGTAACTTTTAGGCTAATGGAGGAGTTTCTTTTACAATTTTTTATTTATAGTCTTGCATTATAAATATTTTAGTGGATGTTTTTGGTTATTATATATGTATTTAGTGGAGTAACTTTTATAATGGAGTTAGTGGAGTTAATGGAGGTAACTTAGGCTAATGGAGGATTTCTTTTACAATTTTTTATTTTATAGTCTTGCATTATAAATAATTTTAGTGGATGTTTTTTGGTTATTATATATGTATTTAGTGGAGTAACTTTTATAATGGGGTTAGTGGGAGTTAATGGAGGTAACTTTAGGCTAATGGAGGATTTCTTTTACAATTTTTTATTTATAGTCTTGCATTATAAATAATTTTAGTGGATGTTTTTGGTTATTATATATGTATTTAGTGGAGTAACTTTTATAATGGGGTTAGTGGGAGTTAATGGAGGTAACTTTAGGCTAATGGAGGATTTCTTTTACAATTTTTTTATTTATAGTCTTGCATTATAAATAAAGAAGGGAGTCTTTAGTTGAGAGAAGAAAGAACTAATCAACTGAGAGCAGTGAGGGAAAAACGTGAAAGGAGAGGAGAACAAGCATTTTGGACTTCGGATTGAAAGGGTTCTTAGGCAATAAGAAAGACAAAGGCTTTGGAGAGGTAGCTTGCTTGATTTCGGTTCTTCGGTGGAGGTAGGTTATGGTTTATTTCTATGTGATAGATAAACTCTAAATAGCGATTGATATGTATTGGATGATATTGTAAAGTCTCCTATTACTTGATTTTGTGGTTGTATATTATGATTGTGTGGTTTGTGGTTTGCCTAAAATATTGAGACTATTGAATTTTATTCTTGAAAACTCTCTTTTGAAATGATGCCTTGAATAAAGAAGGCTTGATGGAAGTAAATGATTTGAAAACAGTTTTAATAAATTAAATACATTTTTGGATCGGAGTGTCACGTTCCGACACGGTATTTTTGGATCGGAGTGTCACGTTCCGACACGGTATTTTGGATCGGAGTGTCACGTTCCGACACGGTATTTTGGATCGGAGTGTCACGTTCCGACACGGTATTTTTGGATCGGAGTGTCACGTTCCGACACGATATTTTTGGATCGGAGTGTCACGTTCCGACACGGTATTTTTAAAAGAAAAGAATCTTAAATTATATTATTTTACTCAATTTCAAAGAAAAACTATTTTTCCCAAATAAGTATGGTGTGGAGGATTGAGTCCTCAAGGGTGTGCTTAATGTTGTGATTGATGGTGTACTTATTATGATGTTGTTTCCAATGGTTTATGTAATTGTTATTTGCTATCTGTTAAGTATTGTGGTTGACTGTATATTATTATTCGGTATATATTGTTTTCTATTTTGAGTTGGCCGATGATACCTACTCAGTACGTGTTCCTTGTACTGGTACCCCCTACTTGTATGTTTCTTTCTTTGTTATTTGTGGAGTGCAGCAAGCGTACGTCGTCTTCAACTCGATCGAAATTCTAGCCAGTCTTCATTACATCGGATTTCAGGGTGAGCTAACGCTTCTAGCTTGGACTGGATCTTCTTCTTCAAGTCTTGATGTCTTTGAATTTCGGACATGGACCATTTTCTTACTTATTTGTTTTCTTAAAAACTCTTAGACTTTGTAATTTGAAGATAGATGTTCTTGTGATGATGACTTCCAGATTTTGGGGATAATGAGTCTTAATTCTTCCGCACTATTTTCTTTTATTATATTGAAATATGGAGTTTAGATTTGTTGGTTCGCTCACCTAGTAGGATAAATGGGTGCCACTCACGAGATCATTTTGGGTCGTGACAAACTTGGTATCAGAGCCTTAGGTTCGTTGGTCTCATCACACAAGAACGAGTCTAGTAGAGTCTTAAGGAATGGTAGGGGGACGCCTTTACTTTTCTTTGAGAGGCTATAAGACTTTAGGAAAATTCCATTCTTTCATTCCTTCTTTCGTGCTATTACTTGGATCCAATTGGTATCTAGGTGATACAAATTGGTATCTGACCATCTTCATTCTATTTCGCAGATGGTTAGAACTAGAGCAACGTCTGCACCAACACCAACACCGGCAAGACAAGAAGTCTGAGCTAGCCACTGGGGCGGTAGCTCAAAGAGGAGTGGTGGCGAAAGGCCGTGGAGAGGTCGTGGGAGGACATCCTCTAAAGGAAGAGGACAAGCACCTAGCCCAACTAGTACTAGGGCGGTGACTCCCCCATCACTGAGGAAGTGATAAGAGAGGGTGGGGAAGGGGAGAATGAACAAGAACGAGGAACTGCCACCCCAACCTACCCCAGAGATGATCAATCAGGTTCTGGCTTATCTTAGCGGGTTATCTGATCGGGGCCATACACCTCCAGTGTTTCCTCCACCACAGCACCTCAGACTCCGGAGGTACAACATGCGGCTACTATGGCTCCCCGCATGGAGACATCATTGGAAGTAGGCACATTCCCTCGATTGACCACAGGGTCTATAATGACAAGTGATCAACATGAACTTTTCATTAAGTTCTTAAAGTTGAGACCTCCAGTCTTCAAGGGTGCTGAATCTGAGGATGCCTATGATTTTCTGGTTGATTGTCATGAGCTGCTACATAAGATGGACATAGTAGAACGATTCGGGGTTGAGTTTGTGACCTATCAGTTTCAGGGGGATGCCAAAATGTGGTGGCGGTCGTATGTTGAGTGTCAATCAGCACAGACACCACCCATGACTTGGGCATCATTTTCTAGCCTGTTTATGGAGAAGTATATACCCCGGACTGTAAGGGATAGGAGGAGAGATGAGTTCCTGAGCCTAGAGCAAGGACGGATGTCCGTTGCTGCTTATGAGGCCAAATTTTGTGCACTATCCAGGTATGCCACGCAGCTTTGCTTCAGTCCACAAGAGCGGATTCGCCGCTTTGTGAAAGGATTGAGGTCAGAATTGCAGATCCCAGCCTTACAAGTAGCTGCTGTAGCAAAATCCTTTCAAGAAGTGGTTGATTTTGTGATAGAGGTAGAGGGGTGAAGCCAAACAACTTCACCATGATGTCAACATTTAAGAAGTTCCGTAAGGAAGGTGAGTTTAAAAGTTCTTACTCCAGAGGGCAGAGTTCAGGAGGTTACCCAGCCCGTCCTATTCAGTCTTCACTGCAGGCTTTAACTGGGGGTCCATCGCAGACCAGTCAACATTTTTCTGAGTTTGGAGGTTATCCCCAGACTTCGTCATTCTCACAGAGACCTATGCTAGACTCCAGAAATTGTTATGGATGTGGAGAGATTGGACATATTAAGAGAAATTGTCCAAAACAAAGTTACAGACCCCCAATAGTTAGAGGTAGAGGTGGTCATGGTAGAGGCCACCATTCTGGAGGACGTAGTGGCCAAGGTAATGGTGGTCACCAAATCAGTAGGGGTGGCGGGCAAGTTGGAACTACTGCAGCGCATCTTGGTAGGGGCAATGGACAGACAAGTGATAAGGCTCATTGTTACGCTTTCCCCGGGCGGTCTGAAGCGGAGGCATCTGATGCTGTTATCACAGGTACTCTTTTGGTCTGTGATTGCATGGCTTCAGTATTATTTGATCCTGGATCCACTTTTTCATATATATCTTCCTCATTTGCTGCTGGTCTTGAGTTAAGTTGTGATTTACTTGATATGCCTATTCGTGTCTCTACTCCTGTGGGTGAGTCTGTGATAGTTGAGAAGGTGTATAGGTTTTGCCTTGTGACTTTTGTGGGGAGTAACACTTACGTGGATTTGATCATTCTAGAAATGGTTGATTTTGATGTAATTCTGGGTATGACTTGGCTTTCTCCAAATTTTGCAATCTTAGATTGTAATGCTAAAACTGTGACATTGGCCAAGCCTGGGATAGACCCATTAGTGTGGGAGGGTGACTATATTTCTACCTCAGTTCGTATTATCTCTTTCTTCATGCTAAGAGAATGGTTAGTAAAGGATGTTTAGCTTTCTTGGCACACCTCAGGGATGATACTACCCAAACTACCTATAATTGAGTCGGTTTCAATAGTCTGTGAGTTTCTGGATGTGTTTCCTGCAGACCTTCCTGGTATGCCACCAGATAGGGATATCGACTTTTGCATTGATCTGGAGCCGGGTACTCGACCCATTTCCATTCCCCCTTATAGAATGGCTCCAGCTGAGTTAAGGGAGCTAAAGGCCCAACTTCAGGAGCTGTTAGGTAAAGGTTTTATTAGGCCAAGTGCATCCCCTTGGGGTGCTCCGGTTTATTTGTGAAGAAGAAGGATGGGAGTTTCCGGATGTGCATAGATTACCGACAGTTAAACAAGGTAACTATTAAGAACAAGTATCCCATTCCTCGCATTGATGACTTGTTCGATCAGTTACAAGGTGCTTGTGTCTTCTCTAAGATTGACTTGAGATCCGGTTATCATCAATTGAAAATACGGGCAACGGATGTACCAAAGACTGCTTTTCGAACCAGGTATGGGCATTACGAATTTGTAGTAATGTCTTTTGGTCTTACGAATGCCCCTGCTGCTTTTATGAGTTTGATGAACGGGATTTTTAAGCCATATCTGGATCTCTTTGTCATCATATTTATTGATGACATACTGATATACTCCAAGAGTAAAAGAACATGAGGAGCATTTGAGAATAGTGTTAGAGTTGTTGAGGAAGAAGAAGCTTTATGCCAAATTCTCCAAGTGTGAGTTTTGGCTAGATTCAGTGTCCTTCTTGGGGCACGTGGTTTCTAAGGATGGGTGATGGTGGATCCATCTAAGATAGAAACGGTGAAGAATTGGGTAAGACCTACTAATGTGTCAGAAATAAGGAGTTTTGTTGGGTTAGCTAGCTACTACCGCCGATTCGTCAAGGGATTCTCTTCTATTGCTTCCAATTGACGAACTTGACTAAGCAGAATGTTCCATTTGTATGGTCAGATGAATGTGAGGAAAGCTTTCAGAAGCTTAAGACCTTGTTGACTACCGCACCAATTCTTACCTGCCAGTAGAGGGTAAGAACTTCATTGTTTATTGTGATGCATCCTATTCTGGTTTAGGTGCAGTGCTAATGCAAGAGAAAAATGTGATTGCCTATGCTTCGAGGAAACTAAAGGTGCATGAACGTAACTATCCGACCCATGATTTGGAGTTGGCCGCGGTAGTATTTGCACTAAAGCAATGGAGACACTACTTGTATGGGTTAAGTGTGAGGTCTATACGGACCATCGTAGCCTACAGTATGTTTTCACTCAGAAAGACTTGAATTTGAGACAGAGGAGATGGATGGAACTACTCAAGACTACGACATCACCATCTTATACCATCCGGGAAAAGCTAATGTTGTGGCAGATGCTTTGAGTAGAAAGGCGGGAAGCATGGGAAGTCTAGCTCATTTGCAAGTCTCTCTAGACGCCCGTTGGCTAGGGAAATCCAAAATTTAGCTAATGACTTTATGAGGCTAGAAGTAAATGAGAAGGGAGGATTTTTGGCTTGTGTAGAGGCGAGATCTTCTTTTCTTGACAAGATTAAGGAGAAACAGTTGGATGATGAGAAGCTAAGGCGAATTCGGGATATGGTGTTGCGAGGAGAGGCCAAAGAAGCAATGATCGATGAGGAAGGTGTTTTTGAGGATCAAGGGAAGAGTATGTGTGCCTAGTGTTGATGACTTGATCCACACTATTCTTACAGAGGCTCATAGTTCCGATATTCTATACATCCTGGTGCAACCAAGATGTACCGTGACTTAAAGCAACACTTTTGGTGGAAAAGAATGAAGCGTGATATTGTAGATTTCGTAGCCAAATGTCCAAATTGCCAACAAGTAAAGTATGAACATCAGAGGCCCAGAGGAACACTTCAAAGAATGCCCATTCCTGAATGGAAGTGGGAGAGAATTGCAATGGACTTCGTGGTTGGTCTTCCAAAGACATTGGGGAAGTTTGATTCTATTTGGGTGATTGTGGACAGATTAACTAAGTCTGCTCACTTCATTCCGGTCAAGGTGACCTACAATGCAGAGAAGTTGGCTAAAATCTACATCTCAGAGATCGTTCGATTACATGGGGTTCCACTCTCCATCATATCAGATAGAGGTACGCACAGTTTACTTCTAAGTTTTGGAGAACATTGCATGCTGAATTAGGTACTAGATTGGACCTTAGTACTGCATTTCATCCTCAGACCGATGGTCAGTCTGAGAGAACGATTCAAGTGTTGGAGGATATGCTCCGAGCGTGTGTGATAGAATTTGGTGGCCATTGGGATAACTTCTTACCCTTGGCGGAGTTTTCATACAATATAGTATAATCACTCACATCCATTGACATGGCTCCATTTGAAGCACTGTATGGGAGGAGATGTAGGTCTCCCATTGGTTGGTTTGATGCGTTTGAGGTCAGACCTTGGGGTACGGATCTATTGAGGGATTCATTGGAAAAGGTGAAAGCTATTCAAGAAAAGCTTTTAGCGGCTCAAAGTAGACAAAAGGAATATGCGGATCGAAAGGTTAGAGACTTAGAGTTCATGGAAGGTGAACAAGTCTTGTTGAAAGTTTCGCCCATGAAAGGGGTGATGCGGTTTGGAAAAAGGGGTAAGCTAAGTCCAAGGTATATTGGACCATTTGAGGTACTTAAGCGAGTAGGGGAGGTGGCTTATGAATTAGCTTTGCCTCCAGGGCTGTCCGGAGTGCATCCGGTATTTCACGTGTCCATGTTGAAAAGGTATCATGGGGATGGAAATTACATCATTCGTTGGGATTCGGTTCTGCTCGATGAGAATTTGACTTATGAAGAGGAGCCTGTTGCCATTCTAGATAGAGAAGTCCGCAAGTTGAGATCAAGGGAAATTGCATCCATCAAAGTTCAATGGAAGAATCGACCGGTTGAAGAGGCCACTTGGGAGAAGGAGGCTGATATGCAAGAAAAATATCCGCAGCTGTTCACAGAGTCAGGTACTCCTTTTTCATCCTTGTTTTTCTTCTTTGATCGTTCGAGGACGAACGATGGGTAAATTGGTATCTATTGTAACGACCTGTTTAGTCGTTTTGAGCAAAGATTTATTTCTGGGAAAAATGTCTTGTGTCGACGATCCCCCGACGGACCGTCATGGGCACGACGAACCGTCGAGGGTGTCTCGTCCAAAACACTTAGAATTCTGAAATTTGAGTGGCTGAAAATCGAGTCTTGAACTACGTGACGGACCTGCAGGACGGACCGTCACAGTGCGACGGACCGTCACACGCAGCGTGACCCTACCCAATGTCAGCTTCCACTAATTATTTTAGTGGATGTTTTTGGATTATATATGTATTTAGTGGAGTACTTTTATAATGGGGTTAGTGGGAGTTAATGGGGTAACTTTAGGCTAATGGAGGATTTCTTTTACAATTTTTTATTTATAGTCTTGCATTATAATAAAGAAGGGAGTCTTTAGTTGAGAGAAGAAAGAACTAATCAACTGAGAGGCAGTGAGGGAAAAAACGTGAAAGAGAGGAGAACAAGCATTTTGGACTTCGGATTGAAAGGGTTCTTAGGCAATAAGAAAGACAAAGGCTTTGGAGAGGTAGCTTGCTTGATTTCGGTTCTTCGGTGGAGGTAGGTTATGGTTTATTTCTATGTGATAGATAAACTCTAAATAGCGATTGATATGTATTGGATGATATTGTAAAGTCTCCTATTACTTGATTTTGTGGTTGTATATTATGATTGTGTGGTTTGTGGTTTGCCTAAAATATTGAGACTATTGAATTTTATTCTTGAAAACTCTCTTTTGAAATGATGCCTTGAATAAAGAAGGCTTGATGGAAATAAAATGATTTGAAAACAGTTTTAATAAATTAAATATATTTTTGGATCGGAGTGTCACGTTCCGACACGGTATTTTGGATCGGAGTGTCACGTTCCGACACGGTATTTTGGATCGGAGTGTCACGTTCCGACACGGTATTTTTGGATCGGAGTGTCACGTTCCGACACGGTATTTTTGGATCGGAGTGTCACATTCCGACACGATATAATTTGGATCGGAGTGTCACGTTCCGACACAATATTTTTAAAAGAAAAGAATCTTAAATTATATTATTTTACTCAATTTCAAAGAAAAACTATTTTTCCCAAATAAGTATGGTGTGGAGGATTGAGTCCTCAAGGGTGTGCTTAATGTTGTGATTGATGGTGTACTTATTATGATGTTGTTTTCCAATGGTTTATGTAATTGTTATTTGCTATCTGTTAAGTATTGTGGTTGACTGTATATTATTATTCGGTATATATTGTTTTCTATTTTGAGTTGGCCGATGATACCTACTCAGTACGTGTTCCTTGTACTGACCCCTACTTGTATGTTTCTTTTTTTGTTATTTGTGGAGTGCAGCAAGCGTACCGTCGTCTTCAACTCGACCGAAATTCTAGCCAGTCTTCATTACATCGGATTTCAGGGTGAGCTAACGCTTCTAGCTTGGACTGGATCTTCTTCTTCAAGTCTTGATGTCTTTGAATTTGGACATGGACCATTTTCTTACTTATTGGTTTTCTTAAAAACTCTTAGACTTTGTAATTTGAAGATAGATGTTCTTGTGATGACGGACTATCAGATTTGGGGATAATGAGTCTTAATTCTTCCGCACTATTTTCTGTTATTATATTGAAATATTGGAGTTTAGATTTGTTGGTTCGCTCACCTAGTAGGATAAGAGTGGGTGCCACTCACGAGATCATTTTGGGGTCGTGACAAAGGGTAATGAAAAACAAATGTCAAATGAGAATTTAAAGCAAACAAGAACTTGCCAACACACTCTCTAGAAAGAATTACTATATCATTTCAACTACTACACCTTCATATTATATAGTTATTTTTTTAAAAAAAAAAAATCTAAAAAATTAGAGATTTGATTTTAATTAATTCATATTTATGATTACCCAGTAACTATCCACCCCCATATAAACTAATACTATTTTATCTTCCCCCAATACACTCAACCTCTCCCCTATTACACGCTTCTCTTTCTACCATATTAATTTTGCACGCCTTTTTTCACGTTTCTCTCTCTATTAATCAATTAAAGGCAGTACACATTTCTCTCTCTATTAATTAATTAAAGACATCATGCCTAATTTCTCTATCATATTAAATCTGAGCATACATGTTGGCACGCTTAATGTCATCTTCAAGTAGAAATCCTTTCAAACTTTAAACTTATTTCCCAAAATCAGATTAAGCTTAAAATCCTTATTCAACTACATCTCTATCAATCTTCCACAAAATTATGTTTTTTTATTTTTCGACCATCAAATTCGCAATATTGCATTATTTTTGAAAAAAGGCGAATGATGAACTAGTAAGGTCTAGTCTTCTAAAAGGAAAGTAGTGTCAATGGTGAAAGCAATCGAAAAAAATATTACAAGAGGAGGAAAGTAAAAAATTCTGTCCCGGACATGATTGGAGAACCGGTTGTTAATGAAGAACAAGACGAAGTGAGTTAAGAATCACATAGTTCATCAATTTCTTCTTTTTCTTCGTCTTCTTCGTCTTCTTGGTGTGTGAAACCAAGAGATGATTTTGACTTGTCCCAAAAATCCAACAGTAGAGATCTTGTAACACTCATATCTGCATGTTGTATAAAATATATTTAACTATATATGTCATTATATTGAGTGTTGTATTTAATGGTAGTATGCTTAAATGAATATTTGCACTTTATTAAATGTGTATGATTTTGTATAAATTTCTATTGCAATATGCAAATATATGAAAATTGTATGGAAAAATGTATAATATTGTATAAATTATGAATGTCATACTGAACTTTGATATATGTAACAGAAACAAATGGTATATAAATGAACATTGTATGAATACTATATGGCCATTTATGAATGACAGTAAAGTTCAATATATATATATATATATATATAAAATGTATAAACATTGTATGAATTATGAATTCCATTTTGAACTTGAATATGTAACAGAAACAAATGGTACATATATGAACATTGTATGAATACTGTATGAACATTGTATGAATACTATATTGAACATTTTATGAATGGCAGTATAGTTCAATGTATATTTTAATGTATAAACATTGTATGAATTGTGAATGTCATATTGAATGTTGACATATGTAACAGAAACAAATGATATATATATAACAATTTTTTTACGAAATCAAACTTTATAAATGTCAATGATAACAACTGCAATCAATAACAAAAACTTGTTTCTAACATTCAAAACAACATAATTACAAATGTAACATTACGAAATCATTGTTTTTGCACAGGATACTTTGAACATGTCTTTCTATTGTGTTCAACTTGACAGCATCTACTGCAAGTCATTTTTGTCCTTTTGAATTTCACGTCAGCAAACCCCTTCCATCTTTCATGTTTTGGTTTACCCGCTGTACAAAATTAATACAAAACATATATTCTAATTTCACTAGAAACATATACTGTAATTTTGAAAAAAAAAATAAATGGACATTCATACACAAATGATACACGTTTTCGTATAATCTTCATACACTAATTAAAAAAATTCAGACTTCAACGTTACACAAATTTATAATCAGTTCATATAATTCATACACACTTCATACACAGTTAATATATCATCCATTGTCCTATACAATACTCCAATTAAACAAACACAATACATTTTCAATATAAAAATAATTTAAAAACATATATTATAATTTAAATAGAAACATATATTGTACACTAAAACTTATCAGGTTACTAAAAAAAGTAAATATACAGCTATGAAAATATTCTTGAATTTTTAGAAAAAATGACTTATACGTTAAAAGCAATCTGAAAATAATCGTGAAATTTTGAAAAGAAGACTACTTGTAACGTTGATCCAAATATGTTTGAAAATGACAATCTGAAAGTATTCTAAAAATCCAAAAATATTTGTTATTATCTGGTTGAGTTTTTTAAGGAATTATCAAAAAGAAATATTATTTTAACTAACTAGAGATATTTAACGCAATGATGATAATTTGAAAATGTTTAATATCCCTAAAAATGTGCTAATCATATATTTAACTTTAATTAAACTCCCTAAAAAATGCAACTATTCACATTAAAAATGTGTTACCTGCATTAAATGTAGCAATTAATAAAGAAACAAAAGTTTCATAATTTGTGTTGTCAGTGTGTTAATTATTACATTAATTATCCATTATTACTTATCCCCTTAATTTTTAATTAATTGTTATAACAACTTTTTAATAAATTATAATTAATAATATAATTATCAATAAAATGCTATAAAATGAGATATTAAATGCTACACAATGAAATTGAAACTCAAATACCTTAACTTGATAATATTATCGTATAAAATGCTATATACAAAATTTACACTTTAATTATTAGTCTAGTTTACTCAATTTGATCAATTTGGATAAGCCTTTAATTTCAATGGGCTATAATTGCAATTTGGTCAATCCTTACATCCAATTTTATGTCAGTTTGGGACCCTTTTCCTCTCATACAATTCCAATTCTTAGTCCAACAACAATTACAAAACAGACACGACCCACCAATTCTCTTCACAAAAATATCGAATACCGCATAAGACCTCATTTGTTTTCATTAAGATGAATACATTTAAATCTAAATAAACATCTGAATATTAAGATGTTCTCTCTGAATCTGAACATTAAATTATTAGGATTGTTTGTTTTCAATATCTAAATGTGCATATGTATTAAGCACTATATCAAATAAAATATTATACAACATCATTTTAGTAAAATACGGTTATAATATTTTGAATATTTTTTATTGTTACAATGTAAAATAGTTTACATAGAGTAGTAATATGTTGTTTATAAAAATATTTTATTTCATAATGGACATTTATTATTATTATCGGTCAAATAATTAATATTTTTTTTATTTTGGGAATCATGCTAAATAATATTGTCACGACCCAAAACCGAGCCGCGACTGGCACCCACACTTAACCTACTATGTGAGCAAACCAAACCAATGCAAACCCCAACATTTTAATACAATATCAACAAAAGTAATGCGGAAGACTTAAACTCATTAATGAAAAACAATTCCATAACTATTATTATCCCCAAAATCTGGAAGTCATCATCACAAGAACATCTATCCTCAAATTACTAAAACTAAACAAGTAAAAAGCTAGTCCATGCCGGAAGTTCAAGGCATCAAGACTTGAAGAAGAAGATCCAGTCCAAGCTAGAAGCATTAGCTCACCCTGAAGATCCGTTGTGACGAAGACTGGCTAGAATTACTGTTGAGTTGAAGACGACGACACGTTTGCTGCACTCCACAAATAACAAAGAAAGAACATACAAATAGGGGTCAGTACAAACACAGGTACTGAGTAGATATCATCGGCAAACTCAAAATAGAAAACAACATATATCGAGTAATATCATAAATCAACTATAGCACTCAACATGTAGCAACAACAAGTACTATAATCATCAATAAGTACTACCACATTCATCCATGAGGACTCAAGCCTCAATACCATACTCATTTGGGAATTAAGTTCATTAGATCACAAACCAAAAGATTACCTGTGATAACAGCATCAGATGTCTCCGCTTCAGATCTCCCAGGGAAAGCGTCACAATGGGCCCCATTACTTGTTTGTCCGTTGCCCCTACCATGTTGTGTTGTAGTGGCTCCAGTTTGCCCATCACCTCTGCCGTTTTGGTGACCACCATTACCTCGACCACCACGTCCTCCAGAATAACGGCCTCTACTATGACCTCTACCTCTAGCTATTGGGGGTCTATAACTCTGTTTTGGACAATTCCTCCTAATATGTCCAGTATCCCCACATCCATAACACTCTCTAGAGTCAAGCATAGGTCTCTCAGAGAAGTGTTGACCGGTCTGAGGTGGACCCCCAACTACAGTCTGTAGTGAAGACTGAATGGGTCGAACTGAGTAACCTCCGGAACCCTGTCCTCTAGAGTAAGAACCATTAAACTCACCTCCCTTTCGAAACCTTTTTGATGTTGATGTCGTGGTGAAGTCATCGGGCTTCACTCCTTCCACCTCTATCACGAAGTCTACCACTTCTTGGAAGGATTTTGCCGTAGCCGCTACCTGTAAGGCCGAAATCCGCAATTCTGACCTCAACCCCTTCACAAACCGGCGAATCCGCTCTTGTGGACTGAAACAAAGTTGGTTGGCATACCTGGATAATGCACGAAACTTAGCCTCGTATGCATTAACCGACATCCTACCTTGCTCTAGGCTCAAGAACTCATCCCTTTTCCTATCCCTCAAAGTCTGGGGGATATACTTCTCCATAAAAAAGCTAGAGAATGAGGCCAAAGTCATAGGTGGTGCCTCTGTTGGTTGACACTCAACATGTGACCGCCACCACATTTTGGCGTTCCCTTGAACTGATAACTCACGAAACTCAACACCAAACCGTTCTACTATACCCATCTTGTGTAGTAGCTCATGACAGTCAACCAGAAAATCGTAAGCATCCTCAGATTCAGCACCCTTGAAGACTGGAGGTTTCAATTTCAAGAACTTACTGAAAAGTTCATGCTGATCATTTGTCATTATAGGCCCTGTAGTCAGACGAGGGAACGCGCCTATTTCCAATGAGGTATCCATGCGGGGAGCCATAGTAGCCGCATGTTGTACCTCCGGAACCTGAGGTGCTGGTGCAGAAAACACTGGAGGTGTCTGGCCCTGATCAGATAACCCGCTAAGATAAGCAAGAACCTGATTGATCATCTCTGGGGTAGGTTGGGGTGGCAGTTCCTTGTTATGCACTTGTTCATTCTCCCCTTCCTCACCCTCTCTTATCACTTCCTCAGTCGGTGGGGGAGTCACCGCCCTAGTATCAGATGGTCTAGGTGCTTGTCCTCTTCCTCTAGAGGACGTCCTCCCACGACCTCTACCACGGCCTCTTGCCACTGTTCCTCTCCGAGCTACAGCCCCAGTGGCTGGCTCAGACGCATCCTGTCTTGCCGGTGTTGGTGTTGGCGCAGTCGTTGCTCTAGTTCTAACCATCTGCGAAATAGAGTGAAGATGCTCAGATACCAATTTGTATCACCTAGATACCAATTGGATCCAAGTAATAGCACGAAAGAAAGAATGAAAGAATGGAATTTTCCTAAAGTCTTATAGCCTCTCAAAGAAAAGTAAAGGCGTCCCCCTACCGTTCCTTAAGAATCTACTAGACTCGTTCTTGTGTGATGAGACCAACGAACCTAATGCTCTGATACCAAGTTTGTAGCGACCCAAAACCGAGCCGCGATTGGTACCCACACTTAACCTACTATGTGAGCGAACCAACCAATGCAAACCCCAACATTTTAATACAATATCAACAAAAGTAATGCAGAAGACTTAAACTCATTAATGAAAAACAATTCCATAACTATTATTATCCCCAAAATCTGGAAGTCATCATCACAAGAACATCTATCCTCAAATTACTAAAACTAAGAGTATCTAAGAAAGCAAAAACAAGTAAAAAGCTAGTCCATGCCGGAAGTTCAAGGCATCAAGACTTGAAGAAGAAGATCCAGTCCAAGCTAGAAGCATTAGCTCACCCTGAAGATCCGTTGTGATGAAGACTGGCTAGAATTACTATTGAGTTGAAGACGACGGCACGTTTGCTGCACTCCACAAATAACAAAGAAAGAACATACAAATAGGGGTCAATACAAACACAGGTACTGAGTAGATATCATCGGCCAACTCAAAATAGAAAACAACATATATCGAGTAATATCATAAATCAACTATAGTACTCAACATGTAGCAACAACAAGTACTATAATCAGCAATAAGTACTACCACGTTCATCCATGAGGACTCAAGCCTCAATACCATACTCATTTGGGAATTAAGTTCATTAGATTGAGTATATTTATCATCTTTCAAGATTTATTATCGTTCTTCCTCTCGTTTCGGTACGTGACACTCCGATCCCCTACTACTATGTGTCGGTTCGTGACACTCCGATCCCCTACTTCTACGTGTCGGTTTGTGACACCCAATCCCCTAATACTATGTGTCGGAACGTGACACTCTGATCCCCTAAAACTACGTGTCGGTTCGTGACACCCGATCCCCTAATACTATGTGTCGGAACGTGACACTCCGATTTCCTAAAACTACGTGTCGGTTCGTGACACCCGATCCCTTAATACTATGTGTCGGAACGTGACACTCCGATCCACTAATCTCATTCTATCAATTCATCAAGCCTTCTCTTATACCGAGGCATCATCAATCTCATTACTTTAGTTCATCAAGCCTTTTTTTATACCAAGGCATCATCATTAACAAAGTAAATTAGGGTTTCTTCAAGATTTAGGATTCAATAGCTTCATCATGCTTATTTTATCAAAATCATAACATCACAAACATGCAAGCATACAAGTAAGCACATAGAAGGGTTTACAATACCACCAATACATATCATTCGCTATTAAGAGTTTACTACGAATAGCATAAACCATAACCTACCTCCACCGAAGATTAGTGATCAACAAGCAATTTCCCAAGCTTTGTGTCTCTCTTCCTCGTTCGATTCTCCCTCTTTCTCTTGTTCTTTCTATTTTTCTTATTCAAACCCTCTTTCTTTTACCCTAATTAGCATATAATTAAGTATAAAAGATGACAATAATAACCCCCTAATTAGTTCAAGGTTACCTCTATTAACCCCCAAGTAATTAGACTTATTAATATTAACCCACTAACTTTATAATTAAAGCAGGAATAGTCAAAAACGTCCCTTAAAACATTTAAAGAAATCCGACCCAGCCTGGGATTACGCAGTCTATGACGGCCCTTCGTGCCTGCGACGGTCCGTCCGGCTGCTCCGTCACAGAGTTCAGAGACTCAATTTCCTTGAAGAGTCTGTGACGGTCCGTCGTGCCCACGACGGTCCATCCTACCATTCCGTTACGGAGTTCAGAGAGTCGATTTCAGTACCCAAATTTCAGAATTTCTAAGTGTTTTGAAACGAGACCCCCTCGACGGTCCGTCGTGCCCATGACGGTCCGTCGTGGGGTCCGTCACCTCAGCTAATTTCTCCAGAAATGAAATCTGCTGCTCAAAACGACTAAACAGGTCATTACAAATATACAATGGTAGTGCTTATCATTTGAAATATATTGACGAAAAGTTAGATTACTATTTTACCCCTAAGCTTAATTAAACATCTAATTAATTAAATATTAACTTATTGTTATAAAATCAATCTCAAAATAATATAAGTATTAAGAGAAGAAGACAAGAGAAGTACGATGGAAGATAGAACTTGTCTTCTATTCAAGTGTGTACGTTAAATGGTGAATGATATCTCTATTTATAGTGTTGAGATATCACTCCCAAGGTCACCAAATAATAGATACATAGTTATCTCTTAAGGTACTTATCACCTTTGAAGCACTTATATGAAGCCAATTGATTGTTGGATAACTCTAATGGTTCATCCACATAAAACAATTGATTTATAACACTAATAATATTTTAATTATTATAAAATTTTGGCTATTTATTATAAAGACAATGCAAGAATCATTATATTTATTTTAATAGTATTTAACCTTTCACTTTTCATGTGATTTTTCATGTTTTCGTATTTTTTCAAAAGCTCCAACGATGAAAAGTAAGATTCATTTTACCCCTAGGCTAAATTAAACATTCTAATTAACTAAATATAAATAAGAATATTTAAATTATTATTTGAATTTTTATTTATTTATTATGAACACAATGAAGGAATTATTATAATTATTTAATCCGGGGCTAAAATAAACATTCTAATTAATTAATATTAATTAATTGTTGTAAATTCATTGTATAATATATGTGGATTATTCCTTACATTTATCCATTATTAAATGGGTTCATGTATAGATGCTTCCAAGATGATAAGAACTTTCAAGATAACTATGTATCTATTAATTAGATGACTTTGAAGTGATATCTCAACACTATAAATATAGAATCACTCACCATTTGGAAGACATACTTGAATAAGAAAAATTCTCTCCTCTATCTTATACTTCTTGTCCTTTTCTTCTTTATTCTGAGCTTTCTTTACAATACATTATCAGCACGAAGTTGCTACTTGCAAATGTATTATATAAATATTATTATTTAATTCACATATTCTCTCATAATTTCATAATGTCGAATTTATCCAAACTTGAGTTTGTGGCATTAGATATTTCTGCAAAGAATTATCTTTCATGGGTACTCGATGCTGAGAATCACTTGGCTGCTAAAGGTCTTGATGCCACTTTTACTCAAGGAAATGAAGCACCGAGTCAAAATAAGGCAAAGACTATGATTTTTCTTTGTCATCATCTTGATGAGGGCCTGAAGACTAATATCTGATGGTAAAATATCCACTTGTATTGTAGACTAATTTAAAGGGGAGATATGACCACCTAAACGCAATAGTGTTGCCAAGAGCTCGTTATAAGTGGATGCATTTACGGTTTCAAGATTTTAAGACCGTAATTGAATACAACTCTAGTGTATTCAGGATAACCTCCAGTTGAAATTATGTGGGGAGACTATAAAAGATGAGGACATGTTGGAAAAGACACTTACTACTTTTCAAGCCTCAAACGTGATATTGCATCAGCAATATCGTGAAAAGAGTTTTCAGAAATATTCTGAACAAATCACATGTCTTTTGGTGGATGAGTAACATAATGATCTTTTAATGAAAAATCATGAAGCTTGTCCCACTGGAGCTGCTCCTTAACGGAGGCAAATGTGGTGGGAGCACGTGATCAATCTGAAGTAAAAAGAGATGATCACCGGGGATATAATAATGCACGGGAACATGGCAAAGATAAGAGACGATACACTAATCGTCGAGGTGGTGTTCATAATAAAAGGGAGAAAAACATGAGTTCTCAAAATAACCCTTCAAAAAGTAATTGTCGTCGTTGTGGCATGAAAGCCATTGGACGAAGAATGTCGCACAAATGAGCATTTTGTAAGGCTCTACCAAAATTCTTTTAAAATAAAAGAAATAAAAGTGGTGCTTCCTCTTCCAACGCTTGAGTTGAATCACATATAACTCTTAAAGATGATGATAAGCCGGGAGTATCTCAGAAAATGATAAGGATGTTGAAGCAAATTTGGCTTTAAAGGATGATGTTTTTAATGATCTTGGTGACGCTACTCATATGGAAATTGATGACTTCTTCGAAATCGAAACTGATGTTTGATCTTTTAGCTGGGGAATGAAGTCTGTTAATATTTTACTTATGTGTTTTTAATTATTATGTTATTCATGTTGAAGATTTAAATTTCCGTTGTTAATTTTGTTTCTTCCTTCTTTTAATGCATTTTATTTTAATGAAAATCAATAGAAATCCCCAATTATCAGTTGGACTAAAGATGAGCAATGGAAATGCATGCCTTCTTGATAGTACTACAACACATACAATATTAAAAAAAAGAAATACTTTTCTAATTTGGTTATGAAAATGGCATATGTCAACACAATCTCAGATTGTACAAAATTAATTGAGGGCTCTGGAAGAGCGATCTTATTACTATCTGGAGTGACAATATTAAGCATTGACAATGCATTATATTGTAGTAAGTTTTAAAGAAACTTATTAAGTTTCAAAGTTATTAAAAAATGGCTATCATGTTGAGACGGCTAATGAAGGGAAGGTTGAATACCTTTACATTACTATAATTAATGTAGAGAAGAAAATTGTGCATGAAAAATATCTGCACTTTCTTCTGGGTTGTACTATACAAGTATAAGTAAAGTTGAATCACATGCTGTAGTAAACAAAAGTTTTACTAATTTTAATGATTTATCATTTGGCATGACCGGTTGGGCCATCTCGGATTTAATATGTTGCGCCAAATCATTGTGAATTCACATGGGCACACCTAAGAGCCCAAATGTCCTTCAATCAAAGAAATTCTCTTGCGCTGCTTGTTCTCAAGGAAAGTTGATCATTAAACCATCAAACCATTAAGGTTGGAATTGAATCCCCTGCGTTTCTGGAACGATACAGGGTGATATATGTGGACCAATTCAACCTGTATGTGGAATTTTTAAATATTTTATGGTCTTGATAGATGCTTCTACAATATGGTCACATGTGTATTTATTATCAACTCCCAACATGACTTTTGCAAGATTGTTGGCTCAAATAATAAGATTGAAAACACAATTTTCAGACTATACAATAAAGACAATCCGTCAAGATAATGCTGGTGAATATACATCTAAGGCATTTAATGATTATTGAATGTCGACTGGTATAACAGTTGAACATCCAGTTGCGCATGTTCACACTCAATATAGTTTAGCAGAATTATTGATTAAACGTTTGCAATTAATAGCTAGACCATTACTACTGAGAACAAAGTTATTTGTTTCTATGTGGGGGCATACTATTTTGCATGCAGCAGCACTTATGCGCATAAGGCCGATCAATTATCATGAATTCTCCCCATTACAATTGACTTTTGGTCAAGAGTCAAACATTTTCCATCTTAGAATTTTTGAATGTGCGGTGTATGTCCCAATTGCTCCACCACAACGCACAAAGATGGGCCCCAAAGAAGGTTGGAGATATATGTTGGGTATGAATCTCCTCCAATCATAAAATATTTGGAGCCTATGACTGGAGATTTATTAAAGGCAAGATTTGTTGATTGTCATTTTGATGAATTAGTATACCCAACATTGGGGGGGGGGGACATAAGTCGTTAGGGAAAAGAAATAGATTGAAATTCATCATCTCTATCTCATCTGGATCCTCGAACAAACCAATGTGAGCAAGAAGTTCAAAGAGTAATTTATTTGCAGAACATTGCAAATCAGCTACCAGATGCATTTACTAATCTTCCAAGGATTACTAAATCGCATATTCGAGCTGTTAATGCTCCAATTCGAGTTGATATCTCGACGGGATAAATTATTAAGACAAATGAGTCTAGACCACATTTCAAGCGTGGTAGACCAATTGGTTCCAAGGATAAAAATCCTCGAAAGAAAAGGGAATAAATGATCAATATGATCATGGGTTAAATGAAATTTCTCAAGATGAGACCCAAGTAATAACACATGATGATGAGGAGGTTCAAACTTCTGAAAACAATGAAATTTCAATGAATTATGTCTCGACGAGAAAGTTGTGAAACTGAAATAGTATTGTGATTGACAACATATTTTCCTATAATGTTGCTATTGACATAATGAAACAAGATGAAGATTTTGAACCAAAATCTGTTCACGAATATAGACAGAGAAATGATTGGCCAAAATGGAAGGATGCAATTCAAGCTGAATTGGCTTCACTAGAAAAACGTGAAGTTTTCGGACCAATAATCCAAACACTTGAATGAATCAAGCCAGTGGGGTACAAATGGATTTTTGTACGAAAAAGAAATGAGAAAGGTAAAGTCGTGATATATAAGGCCAACTCGTTGCTCAAGATTTTTCTCAAAGACCTGATATTGATTATATGGAGACATATTCTCCAGTGGTAGATGCAATCATCTCATATATCTCATAAATATGGGAGTTCATGAAAAATTGAAATGCGTCTAATGGACGTTGTCACAGCCTATCTATATGGCTCATTGGACCCACACATTTTCATGAAAATTCCTGAAGCATTCAAAGTGCCTGAAGCATACAAAGATTCAAGAGAAACTTGTTCAATAAAGCTTCAAAAATCTCTGTATGGATTGAAATAATTAGGAAGGATGTGGTACAATCGTCTGAGTGAATATTTGTTAAAGAAAGGGTACAAAAATGACCCGATTTGTCCCTGCATTTTTATTAAACGGTCGGGGTCTGAATTTGTTATAATAGATATGTATGTTGATGATTTGAACATCATTGGAACTCGTAAAGAAATTTCAGAAGCTGTTGAGTGTCTGAAAAAAGAATTTGAAATGAAAGATCTTGGTAAGACAAAATTTTGTCTTGACCTACAGATTGTGAATTTGTCAAATGGAATGTTTGTTCATCAATCAAAGTACACAGAAAAGATACTAAAGTGTTTTTACATGGATAAATCACATCCATTGAGTACTCCAATGGTGGTAAGATCGCTTGACATGAATACAGATCCATTTCGACCTCAAGAGAACGATGAAGAGCTTCTTAGTGATGAAACTCCTTATCTTAGTGCAATCGGGGTACTAATGTACCTTGCTAACAATACTCCACTAGATATCTGTTTTGTAGTAAGTCTACTGATAAGATTCAGTTCCTCCCCAACAAAAAGGCCTTGAAATGGTGTTAAACACATACTTCAATATCTTCGGCGGACCATGGACATTGATTTATTCGATTTCAATTAATCCAAGTCAAAACTGATTGTTTACGCAGATGCAGGGTATTTATCTGATTCGTATAAAACTTGATCACAAACAGGATATTTATTTGCATGTGGAGACACGACAATATCTTGGAGATCAATGAAGCAAACATTGGTAGCCACTTCTTCAAATCATGCAGAAATAATAGTCATCCATGAAGCAAGTCGAGAGTGCGTCTGCTTGAGATCAATGACCCATCATATTCAGGAAATGTGTGATTTTTCTTTGAAAAAGAATATACCAACCACAATGTACGAAGATAATACTGCATGTATAGTTCAATTGAAAGGAGGATACATCAAAGGAGATCGGACAAAGCATATTTCACCAAAATTCTTTTTCACACATGATCTTCAACAAAATGGTGAGATAGAAGTTCAACAAATTCGTTCAAGTGATAATCTTGCTAATTTATTTACTAAGGCATTGTCAACATCAACGTTTGAGAAGTTGAGATACAAGATTGTGATGCGCCGTCTCCGAGATATCAAGTAAAGTTTTCATCAGGGGAAGCGAAATACGCGTTGTACTCTTTTCCTTAACTATGATTTTGTCCCATGTTGGATTTTCCTGGTAAGGTTTTTTAACGAGGCAACATTCAAAGCGTATTATGAGATATGTGTACTCTTTTCCTTCTCTAGGCTTTTTTCCACTGGGTTTTTCCTAGTAAGGTTTTAACGAGGCCCATATTCTATGGATATCCAAGGGTGAGTGCTGTAAATCCATTGTATAGTATATGTGGATTATCCATTAGATTTATCCACTATTAAATGAGTTCATGTATAGGTGCTTCCAAGGTGATAAGAACTTCCAAGATAACTATGTATCTATTGATTAGATGATTTTTGGAGTGATATCTCAACACTATAAATAGAGAATCACTCGCCATTTGGAAGACATACTTGAATAAGAAAAATTTTCTCCTCTATCTTATACTTCTTGTCTTTTTCTTCTTATATTCTGAGCTTTCTTTACAATATTAATAATATTTTAATTATTAATTGAATCATTAGTTATTTATTATACAGATAATGAAAGAATTATTGTATTTATCTTAATAGTATTTGACCTTTCGTTAATTTTCTATCTGACTTTTCATGTTTATGTGATTTTTGTCCTATAAATTTAACTTTTTCAAAAAAAACTTTTATTTACTACTCAGACAATTCTTGTATAGGAGCTCTAAACAGGTGAAATAGCGTCACAATTTATGGTGAAAGTTGTGAGATCCCCTTACACAGTCACAAGAAATCAATTCATGAAGTATCAGAATTTGGTGTGTTGATTTTTTACTTATTTGTAGTAATTAGAATTATTATAAGATTTTTCTATGTATCTTCATATAGTTTGATTGTTGTTTTGTTATCAACTTGCTTTAATTTCATATTTTTATTGTATATGCTCACATATTCAGTTTCATTATAGAGACAAAAAAAAAATTATTGTCTTGCTCATATGTATTTTTTTCCTTATTCTTTGTACTTATACTTGTACTTATGCATTAACTTTCATCTTTATGAATTAATGTGATAAATTGTTTTTTTTTTGGGAAAAAAAGAAGAAAAAGGTGAAAATATAACATTAGATTAATGGTGGCTAAGTTACGTATGAAGAGAGAATTAAAAATTCTATATAAAAAAATAGTAGTTATGTTCATAAATATCTTGATTTTGAAAATATAATAATAAGAACTTTTACACTTCAGTTTTAAATATTTATAATCACTAATTAATTTTTAAGTGTTTGTTTATAAAAAATTAAAATAATATTTTAAAAATAATTCATTATAATTATTAGGAGATTCAAAAGACGGAAGTAAAAAATTTAAAAGGTTTTGTTTTCCTTTCACTCAAAGTTAATCTTACACCATTTTTGGTATAGAAAGAAATATAATCTCCTCTCAAGCTTTTTTAAGTGAAGAAACAATAATATTGCACTACGATTATTAAAGGATTAATCTCATGCAATCTATCTTTTGATCTCCTAACATTATTCTACCAACAAAAAGGAATTTTTAACACTATCGAAAAAAATTAATTTAGATAGTTGTTATCTTTTTTCTTTTGTTTTTCAAGCTTATTTTTTTACTTATAAATATAATTTGTTTTATTAACTTCTTATACTTTTGTCTCAGTATATTCACTTGGAGGTCATAAAATTGGTGTCACCAGTTTTAGTAAAAAAAAGTAAGAAACCTCATTAGATATATTTTTTAAAAAGAACTCAAATCATATTTTTAGTAGTATTTATTTTTTAAGAAATAATATACTCATTAATACGGGTTACATGGGCAAATAAAATGTTATAAAAAATTCTATTATTTAATTTAAATGTTAAATGTATCATTTTAACATAAAATATTACTGATTTTGCAATTAGACCAATTCCTAATTAAAATATCTAATTTAATAATATTTATTATATATAATTACATGTATATTCAATTAATCATTATCATTATCATTATCATGTTATCATCACATTATATTATAAGTTCCAAACATGAAAAGTTAGATTATTTTACCCCTAGGCTAAATTAAACATTTAATCAATTAAATCTTAAATGATAATATTTTAATTTTTATAATTTTTAGTTATTCATTATAAAGACAAAAAGAGAATCATTACATTTATTTTAAAGTGTTTGACCATTTAATTTTTTGTGTGACTTTTCATGTTTTATTTAATTAAGTAAATGTCACGATCCAAAACCGGGCCTCGACTGGCACCCACACTTAACCTACTATGTGAGCGAACCAACCAATCTAAACCCCAACATTTTAAACATAATTAACAAAATACAATGCGGAAGACTTAAACTCATTATTAAAATCAATTCAATAACTATTATTTTCCCCAAAATCTGGAAGTCATCATCACAAGAACATCTATCCTCAAATTACTAAACTAAGAGTATCTAAGAAAGCAAAAAAAACAAATAAAAGCTAGTCCATGCCGGAAGTTCAAGGCATCAAGACTTGAAGAAGAAGATCCAGTCCAAGCTAGAAGCATTAGCTCACCCTGAAGATCCGGTGTGACGAAGACTAGCTAGAATTACTGTTGAGTTGAAGACGACGGCACGTTTGCTGCACTCCACAATTACAAAGAAAGAAACATACAAGTAGGGGTCAGTACAAACACAAGTACTGAGTAGATATCATCGGTCAACTCAAAATAGAAAACAGTATATATCAGTTAATATCATAAATCAACTATAATACTCAACATGTAGCTACAACAAGTACTATAATCATCAACAAGTACCACCAAGTTCATCCATGAGGACTCAAGCCTCAATATCATAATCATTTGGAATTAGGTTCATTAGATTGAGTATATTATCATCATCTTTCAGATTCATTTATCTTTCTTCCTCTTGTGTCGGTACGTGACACTCCGATCCCCTACTACTATGTGTCGGTACGTGACACTCCGATCCCTTACTTCTATGTGTCGGAACGTGACACTCTGATCCCCTAATTCTACGTGTCGGTTCGTGACACCCGATCCCCTAATACTATGTGTCGGAACGTGACACTCCGATCCCCTAAATCTACGTGTCGGTTCGTGACACCCGATCCCTTAATACTATGTGTCGGAACGTGACACTCCGATCCCCTAAATCTACGTGTCGGTTCGTGACACCCGATCCCTTAATACTATGTGTCGGAACGTGACACTCCGATCCATAATCTCATTCTATCAATTCATCAAGCCTTCTCTTATACCAAGGCATCATCAACCCCATTACTTTAGTTCATCAAGCCTTCTTTATACCAAGGCATCATCATTAACATAGTAGATTAGGGTTCAATAGCTTCATCATGCTTATTTTATCACAATTTCATAATCACAATCATGCAAGCATACAATTAAGCATATAGAAGGGTTTTACAATACTACCAATACATATCATTCGCTATTAAGAGTTTACTACGAATAGCTTAAACCATAACCTACCTCCACCGAAGATTCGTGATCAAGCAAGCAATTTCCCAAGCTTTGTTTCTCTCTTCTCGTTCGATTCCCTCTCTTTCTCTTTGTTATTTCTAGTTTTCTTATTCAAACCCTCTTTCTTTTACCCTAATTAACATATAATTAAGTATGAAAGATGGCAATAATAACCCACTAATTTACTCAAGGTTACCTCTTTTAACCCCTAAGTAATTGAGTTATTAATGTAAACCCACGAATTTTATAATTATAGCAGGAATAGTCCAAAACGCCCCTTTAAAACTTAACCAGAAATTCGACCCAGACTGGGATTACGCAACCTGTGACGGCCCGTCGTGCCTGCGACGGTCCATCCTGCAGGTCGTCGCACAAGTTTAGAGACTCAATTTTCACTAAAGAGTCTGTGACGGTCCGTCACGCCTGTGACGGTCCGTCCTGCCATTTCGTCACGAAGTTCAGAGAGTCGATTTTAGCACCCCATTTTCTAATTTCTAAGTGTTTTGGAACGAGACCCCCTCGACGGTCCGTCGTGGGGTACGTCGCATCAGCCAGTTTTCCACAAATAAAATCTGCTGCTCAAAACGACTAAACAGGTCGTTACAATAGATACCAATTTACCCATCGTTTGTCCTCGAACGATCACAAGAAAAGAAACAAGGGCGAAAAGGAGTACCTGAATCTGTAAACAGATATGGTATTTTTTCATGCATATCTACCTCCTTCTCCCCAGTGGCCTCTTCAACACGGTCGATTCTTCCATTGAACTTTGATGGATGCAATCTCTCTCGACCTCAACTTGCGAACCTCTCTATCTAAAGTAGCAACCGGTTCCTCCTCATAAGTCAAATTCTCATCAAGCAAAACTGAATCCCCACGGATGATGTAGTTTCCATCCTCATGGTATCTTTCATCAACATGGACACATGAAATATCGGATGCACCCCGACAGCCCTGGAGGCAAGGCTAATTCATAAGCCACCTCCCCTACTCGCTTAAGTACTTCAAATGGTCCAATATACCTTGGACTTAGCTTACCCCTTTTTCCAACCGCATCACCCCTTTCATGGGTGAAACCTTCAACAAGACTTGTTCACCCTCCATGAACTCCAAGTCTCTAACCTTTCGATCCGCATATTCCTTTTGTCTACTTTGAGCCGCTAAAAGCTTTTCTTGAATAGCTTTCACTTCTCCAAGGAATCCCTCAACAGATCAGTACCCCAAGGTCTAACCTCAAATGCATCAAACCAACCAATGGGAGACCTACATCTCTCCCATACAATGCTTCAAATGGAGCCATATCAATACTGGAGTGATAGCTATTATTGTATGAAAACTCCGCTAAGGGTAAGAAGTTATCCCAATGACCACCAAACTCTATCACACATGCGCGAAGCATATCCTCCAACACTTGAATCGTTCGCTCAGACTGACCATCAGTCTGAGGGTGAAATGCAATACTAAGGTCCAACCTAGTACCTAATTCAGCATGCAATGTTCTCCAAAACTTAGAAGTAAACTGCGTACCTCTATCTGATATCATGGAAAGTGGAACCCCATGCAATCGAACGATTTCTGAGATGTAGATTTTGGCTAACTTCTCTGCATTGTAGGTCACCTTGACCGGAATGAAGTGAGCGGACTTAGTTAATCTGTCCACAATTACCCAAATGGAATCAAACTTACTCAATGTCCTTGGAAGACCAACCACGAAGTCCATTGCAATTCTCTCCCACTTCCATTCAGGAATGGGCATTCTCTGAAGTGTTCCTCCGGGCCTCTGGTGTTCATACTTCACTTGTTGACAATTTGGACATTTGGCAACAAAATCAACAATGTCGCGCTTCATTCTACTCCACCATAAGTGTTGTTTTAGGTCACGGTACATCTTGGTTGCACCAGGATGTATAGAGTATCCGAAACTATGAGCCTCTATAAGAATAGTGTGGATCAAGTCATCAACACGAGGCACACATACCCTTCCCTTAATCCTCAAAACACCTTATTCATCAATTATTGCTTCCTTAGCCTCTCCTCGCAACACTTTATCTCGGATCCGGATCAATTTCTCATCGTTAAACTGCTTTCCCTTAATCTTGTCAAGGAAGGAAGATCTTGCCTCCACACAAGCTAACAATCCTCCCTTCTCATTTATTTCTAACCTCATAAGGTCATTAGCCAGAATCTGAACCTCTCTAGCCAATGGGCGTCTAGAAACTTGCAAATGAGCTAGACTTCCCATGCTTCCGGCCTTTCTACTTAAGCATCCGCCACAACATTCGCTTTTCCCTGATGATACAAATAATGATGTCGTAGTCCTTCAGTAGTTCCATCCATCTCCTCTGTCTCAAGTTCAAATCTTTTTGAGTAAAGACGTACTGTAGGCTACGATGATCCGTATAGACCTCGCACTTAACCCCTTATAAATAGTGCCTCCATTGCTTTAATGCAAACACTACCGCGGCCAATTCCAAATCATGAGTTGGATAGTTACGTTCATGCACCTTTAATTGTCTTGAAGCATAAGCAATCACATTTTTCTCTTGCATTAGCACTGCACCCAACCCAGAATAGGATGCATCACAATAAACAATGAAGTTCTTACCCTCTACTGGCAAGGTAAGGATAGGTGCGGTAGTCAACAAGGTCTTGAGTTTCTAAAAGCTTTCTTCGCACTCATCCGACCATACAAATGGAACATTCTGCTTAGTCAAGTTCGTCAATTGGGAAGCGATAGAAGAGAATCCCTTGACAAATCAGCGGTAGTAGCTAGCTAAACCAACAAAGCTCCTTATTCTGACACATTAGTAGGTCTTACCCAATTCTTCACTGTCTCAATCTTGGAAGGATCTACCATCACTCCATCCTTAGAAACTACATGCCCCAAGAAGGACACTGCATCTAGCCAAACTCACACTTAGAGAACTTGGCATAAAGCTTTTTCTCCCTCAACATTTCCAATACAATTCTCAAATGCTCCTCATGTTCCTTCTTACTTTTAGAGTATATCAGTATATCATCAATAAATACGATCACAAAGAGATCCAGATATGGCTTAAAAATCCCGTTCATCAAGCTCATGAACGCAGCAGGGGCATTCGTAAGACCAAAAGACATTACCACAAATTTGTAGTGCCCATACCTGGTTCGAAAAGCAGTCTTTGGCACATCCGTTGCCCGTATTTTCAATTGATGATAACCGGATCTCAAGTAAATTTTAGAGAAGACACAAGCACCTTGTAACTGATCGAACAAGTCTCAATGCGAGGAAGAGGATACTTGTTTCTTAATAGTTACCTTGTTCAGTTGTCTATAGTCTATGCACATCCGAAAACTCCCATCCTTCTTCTTCACAAACAAAACCGGAGCACCCCAAGGAGATGCACTTGGTCTAATGAAGCCTTTGCTCAACAACTCTTGAAGTTGTGCCTTTAACTCTCTTAACTCCGCGGGAGCCATTCTATAAGGGGGTATAGAAATGGGGCGAGTACCCGGTTCAAGATCAATACAGAAGTCAATATCCCTATCCGGTGGCATACCAGGAAGATCTGCAGGGAACACATCCAAAAACTCACTGTCTACCGAAACCGACTCAATCGAAGGTACTTGGGTAGTATCATCCCTGAGGTATGCCAAGAAAGCTAAACAACCCTTACTAACCATTATCTTAGCACGAAGAAAGGAGACGATACGAACCGGATTGGAAGTGTAGTCGCCCTCCCACACTAACGGATCTGTCCCAAGCTTGGCTAATGTCACAATTTTAGCATTACAATCCAAGATCACAAAATTTGGAGAAAGCCAAGTCATACCCAGAATTACATCAAAGTCAACCATTTCTAAGATAACCAAATCTACATAAGTGTTGTTCCCCACAAAATTCACCAAACAAGACCTATATACTTTTTCGACTATCACAGACTCACCCACCGGAGTAGAAACACGAATAGGCATGTCAAGTAATTCACAATGTAAATTAAGACCATTAGCAAATGAGGAGGATACATAAGAAAATGTGGATCCAGGATCAAACAATACAGAAGCCATGCAATCACAAATCAAAAGGTTACCTGTGATAACAACATCAGATGTCTCCGCCTCCGATCTCCCAGGGAAAGCATAACAATGGGCCCTTTCATTTGTTTGCACGTTGCCCCTACCATGTTGTGATGTAGTGGCTCCAATTTGGCCATCACTTCGGCCGTTTTGGTGACCACCATTACCTCGACCACCGCGTCCTCCAGAATGACGGCCTCTTCCATGACCACCTCCACCTCTAGCTATCGGGGGTCTATAACTCTGTTTCAGACAATTCCTCCTAATATGCCCAGTCTCCCCACATCCATAAAACTCTCTGGAGTCAAGCATAGGTCTCTCAGAGAATTGTTGACCGGTCTGAGGTGGACCCCCAACTACAGTCTGTAGTGAAGACTGAATGGGTCGAACTGAGTAACCTCCGGAACTCTGTCCTCTAGAGTAAGAACCATTAAACTCACCTCCTTTTCTAAACCTTTTTGATGTCGATGTCGAGGTGAAGTCATCGGCTTCACACCTTCCACCTCTATCACGAAGTCTACCACTTCTTGAAGGATTTTGCCGTAGCCGCTACCTGTAAGGCCGAATCCGCAATTCTGACCTAAACCCCTTCAAAACCAGCGAATCCGCTCTTGTGGACTGAAACAAAGTTGAGTGGCTATACCTGGATAATGCACGAAACTTAGCCTCATATGCATTAACCGACATCCTACCTTGCTCTAGGCTCAAGAACTCATCCCTTTCCTATCCCTCAAAGTCCGGGTGATATACTTCTCCTATAAACAAGCTAGAGAATGAGGCCCAAGTCATAGGTGGTGCCTCTGTTGGTTGACACTCAACATGTGACCGCCACCACATTTTGGCGTTCCCTTGAAACTGATAACTCCGAACTCAACACCAAACCGTTCTACTATACCCATCTTGTGTAGTAGCTCATGACAGTCAACCAGAAAATCGTAAGCATCCTCAGATTCAGCACCCTTGAAGACTGGAGGTTTCAATTTCAAGAACTTACTTACTGAAAAGTTCATGCTGATCATTTGTCATTATAGGCCCAGTAGTCAGACGTGGAAACGTGCCTATGTCCAATGAGGCATCCATACGAGGAGCCATAGTGGCTGCATGTTGTAACCTCTGAAACCGGAGGTGTTGGTGCAGAAAACACTGGAGGTGCTGCCTGACCCTGATCAGATAACCCGCTAAGATAAGCAAGAACCTGATTGATCATCTCTGGGGTAGGTTGGGGTGCAATTCCTCATTTTGCACTTGTTCATTCCTCTCTCCCCTTCCCCTCACCCTCTCTTACTATCTTCCTCAGTCGGTGAAGGAGTCACCGCCCTAGCATCAGATGGGCTAGGTACTCGTCCTCTCCCTCTAGAGGACGTCCTCCTACGACCTCTGCCACGGGCTCTTGCCACTGCTCTTCCTCGAGCCACAGCCCCAGTGCTGGCTCAGACGTTTCTTGTCTTGCCGGTGTTGGTGTTGGTGCAGTCGTTGCTCTAGTTCTAACCATCTGCGAAAAGAGTGAAGATGGTCAGATACCAATTTGTATCACCTAGATACCAATTGGATTCAAGTAATAGCACGAAAGAAAGAAAGAAAGAGTGGAATTTTCCTAAAGTCTTATAGCCTCTCAAAGAAAAGTAAAGGCGTCCCCCTACCCTTCCTTAAGACTCTACTAGACTCGTTCTTGTGTGATGAGACCAACGAACCTAATGCTCTGATACCAAGTTTGTCACGACCCAAACCCGGCCGCGACTGGCACCCACACTTACCTACTATGTGAGCGAACCAACCAATCAAACCCCAACATTTTAAACATAATTAACAAATACAATGCGGAAGACTTAAACTCATTAATAAAATCAATTCAATAACTATTATTATCCCAAAATCTGGAAGTCATCATCACAAGAACATCTATCCTCAAATTACTAAACTAAGAGTATCTAAGAAAGAAAAAAACAAATAAAAGCTAGTCCATGCCAGAAGTTCAAGGCATCAAGACTTGAAGAAGAAGATCCAGTCCAAGCTAGAAGCATTAGCTCACCCTGAAGATCCGTGTGACGAAGACTGGCTAGAATTACTGTGAGTTTGAAGACGACGGCACGTTGCTGCACTATCCACAATTACAACGAAAGAAACATACAAGTAAGGGTCAGTACAAACACAAGTACTGAGTAGATATCATCGGCCAACTCAAAATAGAAAACAGTATATATCAGTTAATATCAATAAATCAACTATTATACTCAACATGTAGCTACAACAAGTACTATAATCATCAACAAGTAACCACCAAGTTCAATCCATGAGGACTCAAGCCTCAATATCATAATCATTTGGGAATTAGGTTCATTAGATTGAGTATATTATCATCATCTTTCAAGATTCATTATCTTTCTTCCTCTTGTGTCGGTACGTGACACTCCAATCCCCTACTACTATGTGTCGGTACATGACACTCCGATCCCTTACTTCTATGTGTCGGAACGTGACACTCCGATCCCCTAATTCTATGTGTCGGTTCGTGACACCCGATCCCCTAATACTATGTGTCGGTTCGTGACACCCGATCCCCTAATACTATGTGTCGAAACGTGACACTCCGATCCCCTAAATCTACGTGTCGGTTCGTGACACACGATCCCTAATACTATGTGTCGGAACGTTACACTCCGATCCCCTAAATCTACGTGTCGGTTCGTGACACCCGATCCCTTAATACTATGTATCGGAACGTGACACTCTCCGATCCCACTAATCTCATTCTATCAATTCATCAAGCCTTCTCGTATACCAATGCATCATCAACCCCATTACTTTAGTTCATCAAGCCTTCTTTATACCAAGGCATCATCATTAACATAGTAGATTAGGGTTCAATAGCTTCATCATGCTTATTTTATCACAATTTCATAATCACAATCATGCAAGCATACAATTAAGCATATAGAAGGGTTTTACAATACTACCAATACATGTCATTCGCTATTAAGAGTTTACTACGAATAGCTTAAACCATAACCTACCTCCACCGAAGATTCATGATCAAGCAAGTAATTTCCCAAGCTTTGTTTCTCTCTTCTCGTACGATTCCCTCTCTTTCTCTTTGTTCTTTCTAGTTTTCTTATTCAAACCCTCTTTCTTTTACCCTAATTAACATATAATTAAGTATGAAAGATGGCAATAATAACCCACTAATGTCACGACCCAAATCGGGGCCGCGACTGGCACCCACATTTACCCTCCTATGTGAGCGAACCAACCAATCTAACCTTTAACATTTTAATACAATATCAACAAAAGAAATGCAGAAGACTTAACTCATCAATAAAAACAATTCCAAACTATTATTATCATCCCCAAAATCTGGAAGTCATCATCACAAGAACATTTATCCTCAAATTACTAAACTGAAATGTCTAAGAACAAAATAACTAAAAAGCTAGTCCATGCCGGAAGTTCAAGGCATCAAGACTTGAAGAAGAAGATCCAGTCCAAGCTAGACGCATTAGCTCACCCTGAATTTCCGGTGTGACGAAGACTGGCTTGATTTACTGCTGAGTTGAAGTTGACGGAACGTTTGCTGCATTACACAAATAACAAAGAGGAAAACAATAAAGTAGGGGGTCAGTACAACCACACGTACTGAGTAGATATCATCGGCCAACTCAAAATAGAAGATAATATATATCAAGTAATATATAAATCAACTATAAACTCATCATGTAGCAACAACAAGTATTATAATCGTCAATAAATACCATCAAATTCATCCATGAGGGCTCAAGCCTCAATACCATACTCATTTGGGAATTAAGTTCATTATGTTGAGTATACTATCACCTTTCACGATTCATTATCTTTCTTCCTCTTGTGTCGGTACGTGACACTCCGATCCCCTACCACTATGTGTCGGTACGTGACACTCCGATCCCCTGTATGTGTCGGAACGTGACACTCCGATCCCCTATATGTGTCGGTACGTGACACTCTGATCCCCTAATTCTACGTGTCGGTTCGTGACACCCGTCCCACTAATACTATGTGTCGGAACGTGACACTCCGATCCACTAATACTATGTGTCGGAACGTGACACTCCGATCCACTAATACTATGTGTCGGAACGTGACACTTCGATCCCCTAATTCTACGTGTCGGTTCGTGATACCCGTCCCACTAATCTCATTCAATTTGTTCATCAAGCCTTCTCTATACCAAGGCATCACCAATCCCATTTACTTTAGTTCATCAAGCCCTCTTTTATACCAAGGCCTCATCATTAATATCGTAGATTAAAGTTTCTTTCAAGATTTGGGATTCAATGGTTTTCATCATGCTTGTTTTATCAAAATCACATAATCATATTCATGCAAGCATACAATAAGCATATAGACAGGTTTACAATATCATCAACACATATTATTCACTATTAAGAGTTCACTACGAATATCGTAAAAACCATAACCTACCTCCACCGAAGAATTGAATCAACAAGCTATCTTCTCAAAATCCTTGCTATCCTCTTCGTTTCTCTCTCTCTACTCGTTCGTTTCTCCTCTCTTTCTGTTCTTTTCTCTTTTTTTTTTTCTTTTTCAAACCCTCCTTCTTTTTACCCTAATTAAAATATAATTAAGACTAAAAGAGGACAATAAAACCCACTAATTAACTTAAGGTTACCTCTTTTAACCCCTAAGTAATTAGACTTATTAATGTTAACCCTCAATCTTTATAATTAAGGAAAGAATAGTCTAAAACGACCCTTAAAACGTTGGAGAAATCCTATTCTGACTGGGATCTGCGTGACCTGTGACGGGCCGTCGTGCCTGCGACGGTCCGTCACGGTGGTCGTCGCAACCTCCCCAGATTCCAGGTGGGTTGTGACGGCCGTCACACCTGTGACGGTCCGTCCTGCACCTCCGTCCTGACGGTCAGAAACTCGTTTCTTATACCAAATTCTCAAAAGTTGAAGTGTTTGCAACGGAAACTCACGACGGTTCGTCGTGGATGTGACGGCACGTCCTGCAGGTCCGTCACAATTACAGAGAGTCGATTTACAGTACCCAATTTCAGAATTCTAAGTATGCTGACACGCTGCACCCTCGACGGGCCGTCGTGCCTGTGACGGTCCGTCGCAGTGCCCGTAGTCTTGGCCAGTTTTTCCAGAATTAAAAATCTGCTGCTCAAAACGACTAAACAGGTCGTTACAACTAATTTACTCAAGGTTACCTCTTTTAACCCCTAAGTAATTGAGTTATTAATGTAAACCCACGAATTTTATAATTATAGCAGGAATAGTCCAAAACGCCCCTTTAAAACTTAACCAGAAATCCGACCCAGACTGGGATTACGCAACCTGTGACGGCCCGTCGTGCCTGCGACGGTCCGTCCTGCAGGTCGTCGCAAAGTTCAGAGACTCAATTTTCACTAAAGAGTCTGTGACGGTCCATCCTGCCATTCCGCTACGAAGTTCAAAGAGTCGATTTCAGCACCCCATTTTCTAATTTCTAAGTGTTTTGGAACGAGACCCCCTCGACGGTCTGTCGTGCCCATGACAGTCTGTCGTGGGGTCCGTCGCATCAGCCAGTTTTCCAGAAATAAAATCTGCTGCTCAAAACAACTAAACAGGTCGTTACAGTAAATAGTAAAATAAAATTATAATTCACCCAGGCTTAAATACATATTTTAGGTTAAAAACAAAATTCTACAAATTTAGATAAACGAAATGTCAAAACATTTCAAATTCTTGGCTACTTTAATTTAGAAACAATCAATATTTAAAATAGGCTGCTTTTTAAAAATGTTCCAATACTAAATGTTAATAATATCTAAAATAATGATAGGAAATAATAATTTGTTCTATTATTTTACATGCTTTTCAAAATTAGTTTATATTTTTTCGAAATGATTATAAATGATTAAAAACAAACACAATATGTATATTGTTATAAAATCAAAGCTCAAAATAATATAAGTATAAAGAAAGAAGATAAGAGAAGTAGATGTATGAGAAAACTTTCTTCTTATTCAAGTATATGTAAGTCTCATCTGTATATCATACAATAGTGAATGAATAACCCTATTTATAAAGTGAGAAATCACTCCAAAAGTCATCATATTAAGTATCATAATAAATAGATACATTCTTATCCAAAAAGGTTCATGAAGCATAGTGAATATGGATTATTGTTCATCTACTAAGTTTATGGACTATCCACTCATTCAATGGATTTATAACACTCCCCCTTGGATATACATAGATAATGTGTCTCGTTAAAATCTTACTAGGAAAAACCCTGTTGGAAAAAATTCTACTGGAGGAAAAAGAGTACACATATATTTTGATACGCACTATTTGTTGCCTCATTAAAAACCTTGTCAGGAAAATCCAGTGGGAAAAAATCTCGATCAAGTTAAAAAAAGTGCAACGCGTATTATACCCTCCTGATTAAAACATCACTTAATTTCTTATGATGATGTCTCCAATCTTCGTACATTTTGGTTGATATATTCTTTTTTCAAAGAAAAATAACACATTTCTTGAATATGATGTGTCATTTATCTCAACCAGATGTACTTTCGACTTGCTTCATGGAGGACTTTTATTTCTGCATATCAACATTTGTTTCATTGATCGTCAGTACCTCCACATGCAAACACATAGCGTGCTTGAGATAGAGCTTTATGCGTATCAGATAAATATTTTGCATCTGCGTAACCAATCAATTTTGTCTTGGATTCCTCGGAATAGAATAAACCCATAACTATGGTCATTCGAGGATATTCAATCATGTGCTCAACACCATCTCAATGTCCTTTTATCGGGAAGAAACTGAATCTTGCCAGTAAATTTACTGCAAAACAAATATCTAGTAATATTGTTAGCAAAATGCACTAGTGCCCTGATTGCACCAAAATATGGAGTTTCATCACCAAGAAGCTCATCATATTTCTTTTGAGATCAAACGGGAAAATACATAAGTACCCCCTCAACCTATGCCCGAAATCCCAGAGACACACTTATACTATACTAAGGTCCTATTACCCCCCTGAACTTATTTTATATGTAATTTTCTACCCCTTTTTAGCCTACGTGGCACTAGTTCGGAAAAAAAGTTAACCATCGTTGGGCCCACAAGATAGTGCCACGTAAGCTAAAAAGGGGTAAAAAATTATTAATAAAATAAGTTCAGGGGGGTAATAGGACCTTAATATAGTATAAGTGTGTCTCTGAGATTTCGGGCATAGGTTGAGGGGGTACTTGGGCATTATCCCAGATCAAACTGAATCATCATTTATGTCAAGCGATCTCATAATCATTTCGGTACGCAATGAATGTGATTTATCTTATACAAAACATATCTGTGTATGTGTTTAGATAGACAAATATTTCATTTGTCAAATTATCAATTAGTAGGTCAAGACAAAATTCTGTCTTACCAAGACCTTTTCATAAAAATACAAAGACAATTAGGGTCATTCTTTTGTATCATTTTCTTCCTTGACTTTTTCAATTCATATAAGAATTCTTGAAGCTTTATTGAAAAAGTTTCTTTCAAACTTTTATTTGTTTCAGACACCTCGATTGCTTCAAGGATTTTCATATAACCTTCGTTGTCTTGCTAGACATGACAATTACCATTATATGCATTCAAGTTTTTCATAAATTGCCAGATCAAAACAAACCTCATTGCATCCACCATAGGAGAAAACGTCCCCAATAATGTCAGGAATTTTGCGAAAAACTTTTATGTCCCAAGGCACAATAATTTATCGTACCCCACTGGCATTATACCTTGATTTATGGACTACCAGTCCAAAATGTCACTTTTCTAAGTGAAATAAAATATACTTAAATTGTGCATTTTCCTTGGCCAACCATTTATCTGTCCACACTATATGACAGATTTGAATTCAAGATCCTCGTCACAATTTATAATATTGAGCGCTACCTAATACCAAAGATACCGTCGACGGTTATTTGATATCGATTCCAACATGACATAACTTATTGAGATCTCTTCATTTTTCATCATTTTCAGGTACCTGAACCTTTTTCAAGGTTTTATGAATTGTTATGTCGTGGTTCTCTCTTATAGCACTTGCCTCATTATTATGACCATATTGATCATTTGCTCCTCTCCTTCTTCAAGGTATTTTATATTTGTAAATGATTGGTCTATTACGCTTCGGCGTATCATAGACTCTGTCCTTCAAGGACTTCAAATTGGAGCATTTGCAGCTGAATATATCATGGGTCAGTACTTTTATCTGGCAATTGATTTGCAACATTATGCAAATGAATTATCCCTTGAACTTTCAGTTCACATGTATATTTAACGAGGATATAGATAATTCAACCTTATTTGGGAATTCATCTTTGTGCATGGGGGAGCAATTAGATCATAACCTCACATTCAACCTTTTAAAATGAAAATTATTTGGTTCCTGACCCTGAACCAATTTTATTGGGAAAACCTTGTTGGCTTTGATGCATACATGTATTGATACATGTTGCTTATCTTATACCTAATCTCATTTGAGAGTTTTGTTCTTATAACCATGATTTAGCTATAATTGAAGGCATACAATTTCTACTAAATCAACCAGCATTATCAATATAATTTCATAATTTTGAACTGTGCTCTTAATTTTAACAATTCGAGCAAACAACCTTGCAAAAACCAATTTGTAAGTTGACAAGAAAACACATGTGACCATCGCATAAATGCATCGATCATATAGTTTCAAATGATCCACATAGCTGGTGAATGGGCCTATATTCACCTTTTTATATGTTCCGAAAGCTTCAGGGAATTATAATCTCAACCTTAGCTGGTACAATGATCATTTTATGAAGAGAACAAGCAACACAAGAGAAATTCTTGAACAATCTTTTATTTCTTCATCATATAAGCCACCTGAATCCTCAATTAGATTTGCATCACATTTAATCAGAATGGTCAACCGATCATGAATAATCAAATATGAAAATTAGAAGTTCTATCAAATCAAAACTTAAATCATTATCTTCATCCTAAATCACCTTTTTTATCTATTAACATCACCATTTTCGATCTTTAAGGTTTAGGAAAGAGAAAACTATTTAGTTAAGTTTTAAAAAGAATAAGATAGAATCTAATAATATCGCATCTTAAAATATAAAAATTGAGAAAGAAAGTAGTTTTTTAATTTTTTTACAGCTGAAAAAAAACTTTTAAAAAAGATATTAATGTCGATTAGGAAAGCTGGGAAGACGGGTCTAATTTATTAATTTAAAAAATCAAATTAAAAATATCACATGGTATTTTAACACTGGTTTAGAGATGTAATACTACTCCTTCACGCGCCAAGTTTTTGTGAGAATACATTTATCGTAAAAATGGTTGAAAAGGTGTATTTATCGTAAATATAAATAATTCCATGAGGTAATAGGACCCCCACAAACTTTAAGTGTTTATTTCAAAAAAGGATACAAGTTTAATGAGGTATTATGTATTTTCTCAAAAACAAAACAAACAAACTTAGTGTTGAATCCAAATAAATAAGATTCAAATGAAGCAAATCTGAATCATTAAGTTTTAGGCTAGGAGTGATAAACGAGCGAGTCGATTGAATGAGTCGATAAAAAAACAAGTTAAAAGAAATGAGTAAGTTACTCGACTCGGCTCACATTTTAAAAAAAAATGAGTTACCAATGGATAATATGAATAACCATATTTACCCATATTATAATAAAAATCTATTTAAAAACAATAACAAAAAAATAAAATATTATCACTTTACTCCTTTACTCCACCCCTTACCAGTCCCCCTCTATCCCAAAGAAAATGTAAAAGTAAAGAATAAAAAAATTTCCACCCAACCCCTGCCAGCCCACCCCTACACCCCTACCCCTACCCCTACCGCCCCCCCCCCCCCCCCCGCCCCCACAATCCCCAAAAACATTACTACCCCGACCCCCCCTACTACCCTATCAGCCCCCCCCCCCTCCACAGCCCCTTAAAAAAATTAAATTTTTCGTTATTTTTTAAAAAATGTTTACATCCCCTAACCCCTCCCCCCCCCCTTCACACCCCCATCGCAAAAAAAAAAATTCATTAAAAATCCCCCCACCCTCATTGCAAAAAAGAAAATTAATAATTTTTTTAATTTTTTCATTAATATATGTTATTTTAAAAAAAAATGAGTTACCAATGGATAATATGAATAACCATATTTACCCATATTATAATAAAAATCTATTTAAAAACAATAACAAAAAAATAAAATATTATCACTTTACTCCACCCCTTACCAGTCCCCCTCTATCCCAAAGAAAATGTAAAAGTAAAGAATAAAAAAATTTCCACCCAACCCCTGCCAGCCCCCCCTACACCCCTACCCCTACCGCCCCCCTCCCCCCGCCCCCACAATCCCCAAAAACATTACTACCCCGACCCCCCCTACTCCCTATCAGCCCCCCCCCCCTCCACAGCCCCTTAAAAAAATTAAATTTTTCGTAATTTTTTAAAAAAATGTTAACATCCCATAACCCCCTCCCCCCCCCCTTCACACCCCATCGCAAAAAAAAAAATCATTAAAAATCCCCCCAACACCTCATTGCAAAAAAGAAAATTAATAATTTTTTTAATTTTTTCATTAATATATTTATTTTAAAAAAAAAAAAAATTACCACCCCACTCCCTACCAGCCTCCACACCCCTTACCCCTTCTAAACCCCATCCAAAAGAAATTCACAAAAAAAAATTCTTTTTTAAAAAAATGTATTTGAAATCCCTATCAGCTCCCCCCCACCCCATTAAATGCAAAAAAGAAAAAAAAATTATTTTTTTTATAGATTACTTTTTTATAAATTTTTTTCTTACTATCCAATCCTTTTTTTTTCTTTTACCTATTTTATCCATTTAATTATCCACTTTTAAATAGATGATATAAATATTATTCAGTTTTTTATCTATTTTTAATGAATTGAATGTCTAATTCATTTAAAATGAATAATATTAATAGATACCCATATTTAGGATTGTTCATAGTTATGGTTAACAACCAATCAAATCGCAATTCGAACCAATCGATTAAAAATCGATATCTGGTTAGTTAGGTTTGGTTTCATTTTTAAATTTTGAAAACCGATACTATTTGATTTGATTTTGGTTTTACTAAAAAAACAATCGCAAAAATAGTCAAACCAAACCGATAAATTAGATATATAAATTTTATAATCTTTTATATTATTTATAATAAATTAAAAATATTTTGTTAAATTTTAATTAACTTAAATCTTTAATTTTACCATTTTTTCAAGCCTAACACTTTAGCCAAGGTATAACAATCTCAAATTCAAATCCATCAAAATCCATTTGTCTTTACATACAATGTTCTTCACATAAAATAGTCACATTTTATCTTAAATAAATCGCTTTGTTTGTGTAATGATAATTCTAATATTGCTTAATTGTTTGACTGAACCGACATTAGATTTTCTGTAGATTGTTCATGTACTTGATTTTGTGTATATCGAGATACGTACGTCCTCAAAAAAGTTATTATTTTCAAACCGAATAAACCAAAAAAGCTGAGTCAAATTGAACCAAACCAACAATAACCAAAATCGATGGTTATTTTTTTGTTTGATTTAATTCGGTTTTAAAAATTAAAAAAATCAACTAAATTAATTTGATATTACTTTTAATCTATATCCGATCCAAACGAAACCCGAACACCCCTACCCATATTATTTACCACCCCTTTTACCAGCCCAATTTAGACCCTACAAACAAATGAGGCAAGTGTTCCCCTTGTCTTTCGCTGCAAACCAAAGCCATGGCGCGTCATCCTCTTCTCTCTACCTTATCTTTTCGTAAATCTGAAATTTACAGGTGTGAAAATCGTGTTGTCCTTTGTTCAGAAATCAATGGATGCATTGGTAATCAAGAATTGGTACAACTTGACAGCTGAATTCAATTTCGAAATTCGTTCCCCTTTTCAATTCCCAAATTTTCCCTATATATGTTGGGAGAGAGATGCAGAAAAATTCTCATAGATCTTAGGGTAGCCCAGTTTTCTTGTTGTTGCAATATTTAGTCATGGTGTAGCTAGCTCCTTCGCTCCCTACAACAAGAAGGTAATCGCTTTTTCTTTTATTATTATTATTATTATTATTATTATTATTATTATTATATATATATATATATATATATACTATATATATATATATATGTTCATTCCAGTAGTATGCATCAAAGACTTGTATTTTGTTTCGTTTCTATTTTCTATTACTATTTGTGATAACATTGCATAGTTGGTTAGTTTTTGTTGTGTTGAATGTGAAGATCATAAAAAAAAATTTAGAATTCAACTGGGATAGAACATGTATTTTGTAATCAACATTAAATTTTCTTCTATGTTGTAGATACTTAATTCATATCTTCCTATGTTTTTGTATTGCTTAAAAATTAGATGAATCCATTTATGCTTCGTCTGTTTGCTTCACGACAACCTTCAATTACTCATTTAATCTTTCCTTTCACTTTCTTACATGTGGAGTCCAAATTTAATTCTTGTCATCATTTCCTTGCATTTTTGAGTATTCAGTCAGTCATGGGTGTTAAGCAGGGCGGACGCACACCATACGGTGGGGGGTGCACGTGCACCTTGTTGAAATAATAAAAGAATAGAAAGATAGATCATGTACAATTGTCAAATTTTTTGATAACAGAATTATTAGTTAGTTAGTAAACCAATCTGTATTAGCTATATATAGAGGTAGTTAGCTATATATTTTCTTAATTCATTCAGTTGTAAAAAAATAATCAACAATTATCAATACAAAGCAATCAGTTTATTTACTCCCAGAGCTCCATTCTAGATCTTAAGGTTCATCAGAAATGGTAAAATTTAACATGGTATTAGAGCAAGGTTAGAAGATTAGAAGCTGGTAGATCACTGATGACTAGTTTGTAATTGAAGGTGCTGGTTCGATCACTTCTTCCTTCTGTAGATTTTTTTTCTTCCCGGTCTAAATCTGAGGATTAGCAATGAAGACATTGGATGTTAGTGATCCTCGACATCCTCTCCATTTGCAACCATCAAATAATCTTGGGAATGTGATAATTTCGATCCAACTGAAAGGATCTGAGCATTACTCAATCTGGAGCAGAGCAATGAAAATTGCACTACGAGCTAAGCGTAAAATGGGATTCATTAAAGGAACGTGCACTAAGGATTTGTACAAGGATGATATAGAAGAAGAATGGGAGCGAGTCAATGCTACAATTCTACTTGGATCATGAATACAGTATCGAAGGAGTTAGTAAATGGCATCATGTATGCGGATTATGCGCATGCTGTATGGGTGGATCTTCAGGAGCGTTTTAACAAAGTTAATGGATCAAGGATCTACAATCTCCATAGGGAAATAGCTACAATTTCTCAAGGTACATCTGATATCTCCTCCTATCATTCAGGATTATTTTTACTGTGGGATGAATATCAGTCCTTGATTCCTGCATTATGTGGATGTGTAATATCGAGAGATTTCGTAGTACATCTGGAACAACAGAAATTGTTTCAGTTCGTGATGAGATTAAATGAATCGTATAATTCAATTAGGAGTCAAATTTTATTGATGACACCATCTCCTTATGTTAGTCAAGCTCATGCTATGCTTGTTCATGAAGAGAGTCAAAGGAAAATTTGTGAGACGAGTTCACAAGGAGGTATAGTCAGTGATTTACATGAAAGTACAGTGTTGATGAGTCTACATAATAATCAACACAGGCAAAAGGGTTTCAAATCATACAATAATTCTGGATACAATAGTTATAATTACAATTCCTTTTGTGATCTCTGTAAGAAGAAAGCACATACACAGAACATATGCTACAGGTTGATAGGAACCCACCTGGATACAAAGGGAAGAATAAACCTATGTTTAATCAAGGGAATAACAACATAGCAGAGAATTCTTGGGATAGACAAGCTAATATGGTCATGCAAGATGTTGTAAATGATAAGGGAGATACTGCTCACAGAGGTAATGATGCTGGAAACATAAAAAATGGTCAAAGACAGTATAATCAGAGGATTAACATGGTTCATGCTGCTGGGGAGGCAAGATAACACAAAGGTCCCAGTCCCAGTCCCATGTTTTTCATCAGCCAAATCTTGATATTTGCAACAAGTCAAGTTCAAGAGGACCAAACTATTTTACTGATCAACAATATAGTCAAATAATAAGCATGCTAGACAAAGGAAAATGAGTTGAACAAACAGGCACTATGGCAGGTAATGCTACTTCTCATTCATTACATAATTGCACAAATGCTTGGATAATTGATACTGGAGCTACAGACCACATGACCAGTAATTTGCACCTATTGACTAATGTGACCAACACATATAACACAATGAGGAGTAATGTATCTTCCTAATGGTAAGACAGTGCCAGTTGATTACCAAGGAACATGTCATATTGCAGGTGGTTATGCCATGGGAAATGTCTTATATGTGCCTAATTTCAAGTATAACTAGCTATCAGTATCACAACTAACAAAAGAATTATCTTGCTCAGTGATATTCTTTCCACACTTTTGTGTGTTCTAGGACCTTTATACTGGGAAAGTGAAGGGGATTGGTAAGGAAGAAGGTGGCCTTTATCTCTTACAGCCAAAATGTTCTAAGAAGATTTGCACAGCATCAGCCTTGCAGAAAAGGTCACAAATGATGTTTAAACATGGCATAAAAGACTTGGACACATCCCAGCTGGTGTTATGAAGAAGTTGTCTTTCCTACAAAATAAAATGTCAGTCTGCAATTTCGATAATTGCACTGTATGTCCTGTTGATAGACAAACTAGGAAACTATTTCCTCACAGTGTTACTAGATCAGCAGAAATTTTTCAATTGCTTTATATAGATATCTGGGGACCCTACAAGGTTCCTACTAATGCTGGTCATAGATACTTTCTCACTATTGTGGATGATCATTCTAAGATGACATGAATTTTTCTAATGAAATTGAAAAGTGATGTTGTTGTTTTGCTTAAATCCTTCATTAAGATGACAATTGTTCAGTTTGATAGGCATGTTAAGATGATAAGAACAGATAATGGTGCATAATTTTTTAGTAAAGAGTGTACAAATTTCCTACTCCAACATGGAATTAGGCGTCAAAGTAGTTGCCCACATACTCCACAACAAAATGGAGTAGTGGAAAGAAGACATAGACACATATTAGAAGTGGCAAGAGCTTTGAGGTTTCAACGGCATCTACCACTCCATTTCTGGGGAGATTATGTTTTGACAGCAGTCTACTTAATCAATAGGCTACCATCTACTATATTAGCTGAAAAATCATCATATGAAGTTTTCAAAAAGCTGAGCCTTCACTTTCCCATCTAAGAGTTATTGGTTGCTTGTATTTTGCAACTGTCACAGAGAAAGTAGATAAATTTGAGAAAGTAGATAAATTTTCTCCTAGAGCTATTGTTGCAGTACACATGGGCTATTCTGCTACACAAAAGGCTTACAAACTTTATGATTTTAAGTCCAAGAGGTAATTTGTGAGCTGGGATGTATCCTTCAGGGAACATATATTTCATTTTCTCCAGTTGAAACATGGTGATTAGATCAGACTTTTCCCAAAATTAGAGGGTACATCTGATGATTGCTATTCATCTCCTGTTGCATCTGAGGTTGTTCATTCCCCTGATGAGCATGTTTTTGCATCCAATTCCCCTTTACAAGAGTCCTTAGTTCCTGATAAGACCACTGATGATTCTCCTCCACCTGTAAGAAAGTCTTGTAGACCTTCTAGACCTCCTATTTGGATGACAGATTTCGTTTTCCCTTCCAAGGAAAAAAGTCTTGCTCTTATCCCCTCTCCAATTAAAGTTATGCCTTTCTTAATCCACATTTCCAATCATACTTGGCTTTTGTTTCTTCTGAAGTTGATCCTTCTTCTTATGATGAGGCTGTCACAGATCCCAAATGGCTTGCTGCTATGCAAATTGAGATCACAGCCCTAGTTCAAAACAAGACTTGGGAGGTGGTTGATATTCCTAAAGGGAAGGTTCCTATTGGCTGTAAATGGGTCTATAAGATCAAATATCATTCTAATGGAGATATTGAAAGGTTTAAAGCTAGGTTGGTTTCTAGGGGGTACAACCAACTTGAAGGTCTAGATTATCAGGAAACTTTTTCCCCTTTTGTCAAGATGGTTACAGTCAGAGTTGTTATTGATTTGGCTTCCATCCATAACTGGAACTTATACTAAATGGATGTCTATAATGCCTTCTTGCAAGGTGATCTTGAAGAAGAGGTTTATATGCAGTTTCCTCCTGGATTTGATAGCCAAGGGAGGCAGAATCAGGGTTGCAGGCTCCTCAAATCCTTGTCTGGTCTCAAACAAGCATCTAGACAATGGAACCTTAAACTTACTAATGCCCTATTAGCAGCACATTTCAGTCAGAGTCAACATGATCATTCATTATTCATCTTAAGAAGGTGTGGCAAGCAGGTGATGATATTGGTCTATGTGGATGACTTACTGATTACAGGAGATGATGAGGGGCTAATTCAGGAGGCTAAGGATGTGTTACATAAAGCTTTTAAGATCAAAGATCTAGGGTCTTTGTAATACTTCTTAGGAATTGAAGTTTGCAGGTCCAAGAAGGGGATTTTATTGTGCTAAAGAAAGTATGCTCTAGAACTAATTGCTGATCTAGGACTAACAGGATCCAAAACTGCAATGACACCACTTGAACTAACTCAGAAGCTCACAAGTCAGGAGTATGATCAGCATTGTGGCTTGCAGGACGATGCATTGCTAAGTGATATCAAAGGTTATCAGAGACTGATAGGAAAATTGTTATACTTAACACTAACCAGACCAGACATTGCATATAGTGTTCAGCCTTGAGTCAGTTTATGCAAAATCCAAAAAGGTCTCACCTAGAAGCATCACACAGAGTTGTAAGATACATAAAGAATGAACCAGGTCTGGGAATCTTACTAACTGCAGAAGGAATGCTTCTCTCACAGCATATTGTGATACTGATTAGGATAGTGTGTCCAAATTCAAGAAAGTCAGTGACTGGCTATATTGTGAAATTTGGACAATCCTGATCTCTTGGAAGTCAAAGAAAAAAACATTGTGTCAAGGAGCTCCGCTGAGTTAGAATACGGGAGCATGGCATTGACAGTATCAGAATTAATTTGGCTGCTAAGGTTGTTTAAGTTTTTGGAGTGGAGATAACTACACCAAATCGGCTACTTACAATAGCAAAGCAACAATGCAGATAGCAAACAACCTGTGTTTTATGAGAGGACAAAGCACATTGAAATAGACTGTCATTTCATAAGGGAAAAGGTTCAACAAGGGTTAATTCATCCAGAGTATGTTTCAACAACATGAGCAAGAGGCAGACCTATTGACAAAGGGACTTGGAGGAGTTCAGCATTATCATTTGATGTCCAAACTAGGCGTCTTAAACATTTTTCACCACCTATCTTGAAGGGGGGTGTTAAATAATAAAAGAATAGAAAGATGGATCATGTACAATTGTCAAATTCTGTTATAACAGAATTGATAACAGAACTATTAGTTAGTTAGTAAACCAATCTGTATTAGCTATATAGAGAGGTAGTTAGCTAGATATTTTCTTAATTCATTCAGTTGTAAAAAAAATAATCAACAATTATCAATACGAAGCAATCAGTTATTTACTCTCAGAGCTCCATTCTAGATCTTAAGGTTCATCAGAACTGGTGAAATTTAACACACCCGGTAACTACCGAAAAAATTATGAATATCTATTTTGAAAAACTGTTAGAAATTAAGATATAGTTAACAGTGCATCCATAGAAGTGTCTTTGTGCAATTGGTAGAAGTTAGAGATACCATCCTTTAGACCAGAGTTTGAATCCCACTTAAGCTTGTTTTTATTTTAAGTTTAGTTTAGACCTTATATTTGAGTTATGTTTATATTTTTATTCATGCCGATATACACTTTGATACACTGATGTGTACATGGACAAAACGATATACACTGTGATACGCTGATGTGTACATGGACAAAAAAGGGAAACTTGCATAAATATATCATAATAAAAAATATTTACCATTTATAGCAAAATATTTTTTTTTTCATTTGATCACTTTTAATTCATTTATAATACAAGTTTAATACATATTAGAAAGAACAATTTATCATCACACAATACAAATTTTAATGATGAATAATACATTGATCACACATTTTAATACACTTATAATACAATGAGAATTTTTTACCAAACAAACATGATATATTTCAAAAAATAATTATAATTCATATATATTGCATACATAATTCACTTTTAATACATATTACAGATTTGATAAAGCAATGGTAATAAACGAAAAGTATCGCTAAAATCAGTAATTATTTTTAAAAATGTATTAATTTATGTAATTTTTCAGACAAAAAAGGAGCTAGAAAAGCCCAATTGCAATAGCAATCCAAAAAAAGAGTAAAATTGACACGTTTCAGAACGAAAAATGGGCTTAAAAGGCCCAAATGGTGTACCTTGTTAGTATTTAAGACAGGTAGATGAATGGGCCAGGCCCAAACTGAGTTACTTGGGATAAGGAGAAGAGGAAACAAATTTGGGCCCAAATTTCTGATTTTCTTCTCCTGTATTTGATTATTTCTTGTTTGACTAAACATTAAGAAAAAGATATTATAAGAAAATATTATGCTTTTTATCAAATTATAAAAACTTGTAGAAGTGCAAGATTTATATAGGTACTATTCTTAATTTTCATTTGTGGTAAGTGATGTTATGATATCGACTAAGTGGTTACATTGTATGATTGATATATACCTGGTTCTTCAACACCACATGAATAGTCGACACAGAAAATAATAGATTTTGATATTTCATATAAACTTAGAGGCTTATGATCAATGTTTTATTTGAAGATGATGATGTTACAACAATAACAAGAAAAGTCATTCATTTTAAATCGTTTATGTTATTCCTTCCACAACTAATTATCGACAAATGGACTATATAACCTTTTTTTTTTATAATCTAGTTGCTTATAAATAAAGAATAACAAGGCCTTGCTCGGCTGCAGTTGTACTTTTTTCATGTATTCTTATTGAATAAAACAATAACAAGGCCTTGTTCGACTTCTTATGTGTATGTAGTTGTACTTTTTTCATGTATTCGTTATATTTTGATTGTGGTTGAATAAGCAATAACCAGGCCTTGTTAGAGTTTGTTCTAATTTGATGAATGACTGGGTATTATTCATAGAAAACTATACCTTTTTGTAATGTTTTCTATTTTTGGTCTACTTGTATGCATGCAACACACACATTCGTTGGGAAGCAAGACATCCATTTATCAACATACTCATATAACGGATAGTCATGTTTCTCTCTCAGTGATAGCATTTAGGTGAAATTAGGACGAAAAATGACCCACAGTCTCAGATATTGAGTACAAGTGACAACGCCATTTAACCTTAAATGTGATGATTTATTATTAGAAAGATTCTTTGAAACTTTGATATTGAGTACAAGTGATATCTGCATTTCATAGAAACTTTGATCTATAAACAAATATTGACATAGAATTCACACGTTCCATAGAACTATTTGAGATGCAAGCAGCTGAAAACAAACACCTCGTTATAAAAAAAAAAAGGATTCACAATGTTGTTTGAAGACTAGAATCTGTCTTTGTTAGTGTGTTAAAGTTGAGAATAAAGGAAGTCTTAAAGCAAAAGATACCAGACTGGGTATCAAAGTAATGCTATAAAAACTTGTAGCTTTTTCATAACCTAATTGAAGTGCTAGATAATATATTCTTATTTCGTTATCTTTATATATATTCTTGAATGGTCCACATATGATCTAGCACTTCAATTAGTTTTTGTGTAAAAATGACGGTTTAGAAAATTAAGAATACTAGATTCATTGCACATGTGTTGCACGTTTAGGTTAAGTTCTGAGATCCCTATACACGAGATATTTTATCTTTTATTTGTTTTAAGCTTTCAACATATCAATATGTGTTTAATATTGTTCTACTTCATACTAAGTGAATAACCAATCTATTTTCCTTCTTGCTTGTTGGGCATGTGGTGACGAACGTCGTATTCTCAAATGTTATTAGGGAATTTGTTAGTAAGTAATTGTGCACAAATAAACAGTTTGTCCTTTTAGTTATGTCATGTCATGAACTGTATGTTCCCTTTTAATATTTGAAATTCAGTGTACCCTATATTTGAATAACTTTATATACACAGAGTAATGTCTTTTGTGATAGTTGTCTGATGTTTTTCATATCGTCTACTCTTCCACCAAACCTAAGAATTTATCTAATATAATTTTCATTAGCTACATGCGTGTGGTATGGTTTTTCATGTTTGATTTCTTATAATTTTGGTATTAATTAAATATCACCTAATACTTTCTTGTAGACAATATTTCTTGTGTATGTATGATTCGTCAATCTGGTGGTTCAATCATGACTTGTACATTTTGTTAGCATATATATTCCTCTAGATAGTGCATCATATAGTTTGTCATGCGAGAAAGCATGTTGGTGTAGGTATACTCCTACATTTTATATTGTTTGACTTGTATCGTTTGACCTTTAGCATATTCTAATTTTTATTGTTTTTTCGATTCATCGGTGTTGGTCCTTAATGGTTCGATTTTCGGTTTACCAATAAGAATATGCTTATAAAACAAATATTATTTTTCTCATAAATTTGACATGAGAAGACAATAATGTAACTTTACAAAAGCTCATAAATAGAAATCATCATATATCATATCATATCATATATTATTATAAGTGGGAAGCCACAAAAGTAAAAGTTGAAATACTATTTTACCCCTATCTTAATTCAAAATGTTGTAATATGTCTAAGCAATTAAATATTAAATAATAATTATATAATATTATATTAAATATAATAATGAAAAGATGTTTAAAACGAATTTTAAGAATGTCTCTCTATTCTCTAACATAACTTTTGAGTTTCTACGAATTCTAGGCAAACTTTGGCTTAAATTTCATGTGCATGAGGTAAATTATTATTGGCAAATATAAAGCTAATACGCCTTTCATAGCTAAGAAGAAAAGAGAAACTGATTTTTAATCAATTATACAAAATGCTTAAGCATGGAGATTGCATATTAAGGAAAATGTTTGTAGCGGAGTGTTCTCTTGCTTTTCGAAGGGTTTAGACTTAGTGGTGTATGTCGTAGTAGTACTCTTATTCTTGTACAATCTTTCTTTTGCTTTCTACCACCAATTATCTTTATGGTGTTTTGGTTATTGCACTTTTTTGTGTTGTTATTGTTTTCATAATAGTTGTTATAATATTATATTATATTCTCTTCGCTGTCATTTTTATTTTTCATATTTATTCTAATTTGATACATTATATATGTATATGTTATGATGTGTGAAGCAATGAATATGTAAATGTTGCTTTACTTTTGTCAAAAATAAGTATTATCTTATTCTGGAGAAAAATATGATGATGCACACTTTCGTTTTACATAATTTGTAAATTATAGGATTTGTCGGTGCAAATACTTCCCTCTCATTGTTTGTGCCTTTGTTTTTGCTCCTTAAACTTGTAGCTTCCGAATATGAATAGCTTTGATGCTATATTTATTTTCTATCTATAATCTTTTTGAATAAAGTCTTGCGATGTTGTGTGTTTGTTTTAGTTTTCTTCTATTTGTTGTGTGGTTTTTCTCTATTATACTTCACCAACATTATTTTTATGAATTTTTTTTATCATTATCATAAGTATGTATTGTTATTTGGCTCAAATTAGTCATATCATTTTATTAGAACTGTGTTAACGTAAACTACTAAACATAGTTAAAAAATTACCGATAATAGTTTCAACGGAATTGATTTTACTGATTGTAGCTTCAGAGTAATGTTTTTAACATTACAATGTGCCTCTAATTTGTTGTTTTTGACGCACATTAAAAAATATTACTCACTTCACATGATTTACATAGAGTTCGAATTGTTCTAACTAATCTATAAAAATTCACATGAAACACTGTGCGTTGCACGTGTCGAGAGACTAGTATTATTATAAGAGGGAACCAAAAAAGTTAAAAGTTGAATTTACGATTTTACCCTCATTATAAATTGAAATTTTAATAAAATTATTCAACTATTTTTATTATAATATTAAATTACATTATTTTAATAAAAATGTTAATGACTTTTGCACTTCTTTAAAATATTCTTAATTAAGTATCTAATTGTAATAACCAGCAAGGTCATTTAGAAACTTTTATAAAATTACTGTTTTA
>JAKWJD010001479.1:0-42292 GCA_027705065.1 Solanum peruvianum | reverse complement strand
TTCTTATTGTGTATCCGAATGTATTTTAGTCCATTCTTACAAGGATTTACATATCTAACAATCAACACCATATGATAATGCATAAAATAATAACAATATACCTAACCAGAATAGGATAAAACACATATATTCATATTAAAATATAACCAAAGGTGTTCATTACATAATATGAAAAATCAAAATAAATACAGGTATATGAGACTATGATTCTATGTGATCATGCTACTCATCTAGCTTCAAGATTTATTGTGACCCTCCAAAATGGTTTGTTAGGAGAAAAATAATGATAAATGTGTGTCAGTCCCTTCTACCAATAATCTGGTAAGGAATTATATAGAATACCTAATCCAACGTAGTCTTTAACATGGATGTAATAATTATAAATTTAATTAATTTTAATCCAACATTGTTTGAGAAAATCAAGTAATTGGTCAGACAAGTCCATTTTGATTTTTTTGAACTCTTCAAATAATCTTTTTTTTTCTTTTCTTATACATGCTCTTTTATCTATGTTCAGATTTGCAGTATCCTTGAGTCATTTCTTATGACTTCTTACTCTAAATCTGAATCATTTTCTATTTTTAGCCTTTTGTGTCGCATCCTTCTACTATTTCATTATGTTTATCTATAAATAACATTCCACTTGGAGAAATTTGAGCATGTTCCTATTCAACCATATTATAAATGAGAACAAAAAATTATAAATATGGTTTGAGACAATTTAATGCGACAACATATCTCACATCCGAGGAGCACCCCCTAAACGTAACAGGTGTTGTCGTCCTCGAAGAGGACTGCGACAAACCTTTTAGCATTCGTCATTACATATCATAGGTTAAATTGCAGAAAATTTATAACTTTTCATATACATCTATCATGTGAAGTTTACATAGACCTCTCGCTTACACATCATATATACATAGGGAGTTTACATAGACTCCTCACATAGGAAGCATTACATAGGCTTCTACTTTTATTTCACATACATAATATATAAAGATATTCTAATAGGAAATTGTCTCACATTTAAACCATCTAGATCGAGTACAACATTCGGGCATAGACCATACTTCATTACAACAAAAGCCACATATAGGCATATACAATAATAGTATTCAAATGAAAGAGAAAGAACTAAATTGTCTTTAAGACTAAAACAATATCCAATAGCTAGATAGTGGCATCGTCCTCGGAAGGTGAGGACCTACCAAACTTGGAGAATGAGAATCCAAGTTATCTTCCAATGGCCCTCTAAAAGCTCAATGGCCGGAACCTACATAATTGTAGAAACATAGAAATATGGGTTAATACACCACTTGTACTAAGTATGAAAACATACACATAAAACATTTGAAATCATGCTAAAGGGGACATTTATTCAAAACCATGCCAAGTTACTTTGAAAACCTTATGCACAATCAAGAATCCATATAAGTCAATAATCACATATTCCTTAAGAAAAGATCATACACAACACAAGACCAACATAATCAAGTATAACCAAGTTAACAAGTGTAATAAGATCTTTGAATACTCATAACATTTCAACATATACAAGACCCTTAGTCATATCCACCATCAAGTCCACAAGTACAATGACCAAGTAAAGCCCCATAACCTTACTCAACCAAGTAAACTCAAAAAAGGACCACAAGTAATGTCTAGTGTCATATTACATAGCATTAGAGTAATCATCATCATATATAGCAATATAGACCAATAACATGTTCATACATGAAACTAACATCATATATGATCATCAACATGTAAAGTCAACATATGCATAACATTTACTTTATAAAACATAAGAACAACCTTCTAGGACTTTCTTTAAGGCCAACTAGTGCAATGTATAGGTAGAGTCCCATACCCCTACATAGACTAAGTCAAACCCCTTAAGTCACCCTAATTAGTGTTCACTTTATTACTTTATTTTACTTTTGGAAACACTTGTCTTAATCGACATACACCACAAGATCTAAATGTGGAATGCCGTGTCATGAAACACTACACCGAAAGAAGGTGGACTACTTTCCAAGGTAGTACCAAAACATGAACATAACATTCTAGGTGGATCCACTAGCTAGTACTCCTATGGGGGCAACATAGTACAAGAACTAGGAGATATGCTTGGGACCCTCTTTATGCACATTGCATTATGGTCTCCAATCTCATGAGTACAATAATGAACCTACCTTCCCTACTTGGGAAGGGACACTCCTCACTACTAGTTCACTCGGTGCTAAGCTAGAGTCCCTTTTTGAAATGTCTTTAAGTTATCTTTTAACAATAATAACATACTTTAGGCCATAGGAGAATAACCTCTTGTATATTCATAGTCATTATCTCATTAGGAATTACATGAGAATATCCTTTCTATACAACCCTCATATGTGAGATGAACACATTATCATCATCATGTCATAATAAGGCACTTAGGCAATTCTAACCAACATTATATCATTACATCTTAAACATAATCTCACACCTTCACATAATTAAGACATTTCAATTGCATCATCATACCAACAACTACTTAATACGATCACAAGACATGCTTTAATTGAACTTCCTCACCAAGTATAAGCCATCACAATTGAAGTAAAGGTTTAAAATCACAAAGCCTTACCAATTCTCCTTCAAAAGTCATCATCATTAGTATTACCCTCAACAAATACAATTTCATCCATCAATAGGTTTAATAAAATCATTCAATAGTAATTAACACAAGAACTAAGTCAATTGCATCAAAACTAATCAATTCAGCATGAGTTCATAACCTAAGGTTATGAAATTTGGGTCAATTCATAATCTATTCCAGACACTAAGTTTAACCTCAAAAACTACCATAATTGAAAAACAATACATCATAATAATCATTGGAAATCAATAACAATACAACTTGAAAGATCAATTTTGGATTAGAAGGAAACCCATATGGAATTCATCTTTTTGAAATCAATTTTAAAAAACCCCTTTGTGGAAAGGAATACTGAAGGTGAAAAGTTCCCATACCTTGTTAATTCTTGAAGATTGATGTAGAAAATTTATGTTCTTAAAGACCTAGAACCTTAGAAATACCCTTCAATGGAGTCTTCTTTGGGAGAGAGAAGTAGAGAGAAGGTAGAGTAATTTGGGTTTAGAAATTCTGGGGGTTTTAGTTGGGTTTAGGCTTAGGGTAGGTTATATAGTCACTTAAATATCTTAGTTAACCACTCCTTAACCCATAATTAAACCCCTAACTAGTTAAGTAATTAGTTGACTCACTTAAAATTTGGACACGGAAAGTGCAGGTCTGACCTACGTGACCCCGACCTGCGGGTCGTAGGTCAGTCGACGACCACCCTTGCCCCCGTACTTCACATTCGACGACCACCCTTTCCCCCGTACTTCACATCCGTAGTCTTGGTCAGAGACCATGTTTTTGTCCACTTCATGAAAATGAATAAGTGTACATCCATGGAGGCATCTACGCCCCGTCGTTCAGCCTATGCCCCATTGATGGCAAGCGTAGGTAGATACTGTCTTCGATAACTTTTTGACCAACTAGGGAGGGTCCTCCTCAAGTACCCTTAGGGTGGTCCTTGGGGAGTCGTACCCGGATTTTTCGACCCTAAACCTACTCTAATACATGTTTAACACCATCACATCAAATTTCATTAAATTCTGACACCTAAAACCTCGTGAAATATACTAAGGCACACTAGCACCTCTTTCACTTATCTCCAGACGTCATGCACGTTTCTTGACGTCTTGACTCTAAAAATTCCTACTTGACTTATGAACATTATTTTTTACCTTAAAACAGTTTTACAAAACTTAGACACTCATATGAGTCTCTAAATTAGGTCTAGGACTTTCGGAGTGTTATAACATATGTCACAAATTTCTGGTAGAAGACAGAGCAATTTATATATAAGAAAAGAGTTTACTCCTATGAAAATAATTACAAGATCAAATTAATATTTTTCAAAACCATAAAATATTTCCACACATATATAAACATATGTGCCATTGATAAGTGTATTAGGAGCATCAACAGTGTTTCGGTAGGTCTTGAGAAGTGGAAGCAATTGTTGAAATTCTATAAAAGGAAGTTTCTCGAGAGCGAGGATCCATTCTTGCTTGGATTGTTGAGCTTCTCCAAGGTTGGCTCTTTCATACAAAATTTGAGGCATATATCTTGTGGGCCTCAAATTTCTACCAAGAATAAATTTTTTGCTAATTCTTTTTACATAAAATTATATTCTTTTGTACTCCTTAATCCCATTCAAAAAGAAAAACTCAATTATTTTTCGCTAACACTCATATTATTTATCTGTTTGAACTCTTTTTTTTCAAATCTTTGATAATATAGAGTAATAGTCTGTCATAAATATGAATCAATAGTCGAAAAGTGTTGAAAAAAGTAAATTACAAATTCTTTTTTTATTTCTTCTTAAATTTTCAAGCAATACAAAAAACATATTAAAGTAGGATAAACCAAGTTATCAACTTCATGAATAAAATTCTATGATTTTAACTCTTGTTTTTATTTGAAGTTTGTAAACATATTACTACGAATTATATTAACAATTCATATAATAATGGCCTCAGTAAAAGAGTGTTTTCTAATGTTGAATTGATAAAAAATGTTACCTAAAACAAATAATAATAAAAAAGATATTTCTGAAGAAATCATCTACAAAGAAATTTTAAGCAAAGATTTACATCTAAAAACGTCACGTACCAAAAAATCATTGTGTTCGGTACTCACACATACATGCTAGTGGGAGAACCACTACTAATATCAAACTAAAACTACTATTCTAAACTATAATAGACCTTTAAGACCTAAAAAACTTTAAGAATCACCCGATGCGACCTTATACGCAAATAAAGAGCGGTTCGGGCCTTACCTTAGAAATTTTAGGGGTGTTACACTCTTCTTGAATCATTTATGTTTTCTTCTAAGTTTGGATAGTTCAGTGTTTAACGCATCCAAGACACTTCATCAAATTCTAAGTGTCAACCATCGCTAGTCAATACAATAACCCAACCAAAGGTTGGGGTCGAGTCCCAAGGGAGCGGTTTTGAGAATTAATCAGCCAAGAACAAATTAGTTTGAGCTAGTCATAACTAGAAGACATTAAAGATTAAAAACATAACAAATCAATGGGGTGACACGAGTTTCCATTAACGAAGGGGAGTTTGTAGTCAAATTAGCAACTAAAAACAACAAAGTAATATAGAAACGAATATGAATACAGGATTCTTAGGATGTGATTGGAATATGGGCTTAAATAAACTATCGAGTACATGTTATTGATAGTAAATTGTTGTAAATTTGTAACTAAGCTAGACTTTAGTGGGGTAAATTCTCTCTCAAGCAACTTAGTCGAATCAAATTGGTTTCTATCGAACACCAATATGCCACAATTATGCCCAGCCTTTGCCTTATCCCATTCACTGTCTCGAGCTAAAAGTGTGTGACACAGTTTAGGACTCATTCTCTTGAGCTGAACGTACGACAAAATAATAACCATCGGCTATTGATTCAGTAGTTTTGGTCTTAAGACCTCTCTCTCAAGCAGGACAAAGACACGAAGAAGAAAATCATATTTGCAACTACAATTCCATTAGTTCATACATCCTACTGAACAAAATCACATTTAACTAGAAAAATTAACTACTAATTAGGAAAACGCAACAGTATATTCAACCCATATTCACATAATCACTCCCAAGAATTGAGATTTTAGCCTAAGCATGGTAAAGAGATAGAAATCGATACCAAAAGTGTAACGACCTGTTTTAGTCGTTTTTGAGCAGCAGATTTATTCTGGAAAAACTGGCTGGGACAACGAGTGTCACAACGGACCGTCGTGGTCACGACGGCCCGTCGAGGAGGTGTCGTTCCAGGACCATTAGAATTCTTCAATTGGTATTAAAAATCGACTCTCTGTAAATTGTGACGGACCTGCAGGACGTCCGTCACATCACGACGAACCGTCGTGAGGTTCCGTCGCAAAACACTTCAACTTTGAGAATTTGGTGCAAGAAACGAGTTTCTGACCGTCATGACGGAGGTGCAGGACGGACCGTCACAGGGGTGACGGGCGTCACAGTTCACCTGAAAATGGGGGAGGCTGCGACGACCGGTGTGACGGACCGTCGCAGGCACGACGGCCCGTCATAGGTCACGCAGGATCCAGTCAGAATAGGATTTCTCCACACGTTTTAAGGGTCGTTTTGGAATATTCTTTCCTTAATTACAAAGATTGAGGGTTAACATTAATAAGTCTAATTACTTGGGGGTTAAAAGAGGTAACCTTAAGTTAATTAGTGGGTTTTATGTCCTCTTTTACACTTAATTATATTGTAATTAGGGTAAAGGAAAGTGGGTTTGAATATAAACACAAGAGAAAGAACAAGAGAGAAAAGGAGAGAAACGAATTGAGGAGTATTGATCGATCGAAGAGGGAAGAGAAATAACAAAGCTTGGGAGATATCTTGTTGATTCCAATTCTTCGGTGGAGGTAGGTTATGGTTTATGTTACGATATTCGTAGTGAACTCTTAATAGTGAATATTATGTGTTGATAGTATTGTAAACCCTGCTATGTGCTTAAATTGCATGCTTGCATGATTATGATTATGAAATGTGATGAATTAACAAAGCATGATGAAGCTATTGAATCCAAATCTTGAAAGAACCCTATTCGCTTGATATATTATATAATAAGATTGATGATGCCTTAGTATGAAAGAAGGCTGATAAATTATATAATGAGAATGATGATGCCTTAGTGTAAAAGAAGGATTGATGAATTAGGGGATCGGGTGCCACGTTCCGGTACCAGGATAGAATGAATATGAGGATCGGAGTGTCACGTTCCGACACCAAGGATAGTATATGGATCGGGTGCCACGTTCGGTACCAGGATAGAATGAATATGAGGATCGGAGTGTCACGTTCCGACACCAGGATAGTATATGGATCGGGTGCCACGTTCTGGTACCAGGATAGAATGAATATGAGGATCGGAGTGTCACGTTCCGACACCAGGATAGTATATGGGTGGATCGGGTGCCACGTTCGGTACCAGGATAGTATATGAGGATCGGAGTGCCACGTTCCGGCACCAGGATGAAGAAAAGAGGAGCGAAGTGTCACGTACCGACACAAGAGGAAGAAAGATAATGAATCTTGAAAGATAATGAATATACTCAATCTAATGAACTTAATTCCCAAATGAGTATGGTATTGAGGCTTGAGTCCTCATGTGGAACTTAACGGAAATTGTTGATGAATTAATATTGTTATGCTACATGTTGAGTATTGTAGTTGATTTACATTATTATTGATATATACTATTCCCTATTTTGAGTTGGCCGATGATATCTACTCAGTACTTGTTGTTGTACTGCCCCCTACTTTATGTTTTCTTCTTTGTTATTTGTGGAATGCAGCAAACGTTCCGTCAACTTCAACTCAGCAGTAAATCAAGCCAGTCTTCGTCACACGGATCTTCAGGGTGAGCTTATGCTTCTAGCTTGGACTGGATCTTCTTCTTCAAGTCTTGATGCCTTGAACTTCCGGCCTGGACTAGCTTTTTAGTTATTTTTGTTCTTAGACATTTGTAGTTTAGTAATTTGAGGATAGATGTTCTTGTGATGATGACTTCCAGATTTGGGGATAATAATAATAGTTTGAGTTTGTTTTTATTAATGAGTTTAAGTCTTCCGCATTACTTTCGTTGATCGTATTAAAATGTTAAGGTTTAGATTGGTGGTTCGCTCACATAGGAGGGTGAATGTGGGTGCCAGTCGCGTCCCCGATTTGGGTAGTGACAAACTTGGTATCAGAGCATTAGGTTCGTTGTCTCATCACACAAGAACGAGTCTAGTAGAGTCTTAAGGAACGGTAGGGGGACGCCTTACTTTCTTTGAGAGGCTATAAGACTTTAGGAAATTCCCTTCTTTCATTCTTTCTTTCTTTCGTGCTACTACTGAGTCCAATTGGTATCTAGGTGATACAAATTGGTATCTGACCATCTTCACTCTATTTCGCAGATGGTTAGAAATAGAGCAACGACCGCACCACAGCAGCGACAACGGAAAGACAAGAAACTACTGAGCCAGCCACTGGGGCTGTGGCCGAGGAAGGGTAACGGCTAGAGGCCGGGAAGAGGTCGTGGGAGGACGTCCTCTAGAGGGAGAGGACGAGCCCCTATCCCATCTGATAACTAGGGCAGTGACATCCTCCACCGACCGAGGAGTGTGGTAAGAGAGGGTGAGGGAAGGGAGAATGAACAAGGGCAAAATGAGGAAATGCCCCCAACCTACCCCAGAGATGATCAACCAAGTACTTGCTTATCTTAGCGGGTTGTCTGATCAGGGCCAGGCACCTCCAGTGGGTTTCTGCACCAACACCTCCGGTTTCAGAGGTGAACGAACATGCGGCTACTATGGCTCCCCGCATGGATGCACCATTGGAGATAGGCACATTCCACGTCTGACTACTGGGCCTATCATGACAAACGATCAACATGAACTTTTCAGTAAGTTCTTGAAATTGAAACCTCCAGTCTTCAAGGGTGCAGAATCTGAGGATGCTTATGATTTTCTGGTTGATTGTCATGAGCTACTACACAAGATGGGGATAGTAGAGAGATTTGGTGTTGAGTTCGTGAGCTATCAGTTCCAAGGGAACGCCAAAATGTGGTGGCGTTCACATGTTGAGTGTCAACCAACAGAGGCACCACCTATGACTTGGGAATCATTCTCTAACTTGTTTATGGAGAAGTATATCCCAAGGACTTTGAGGGATAGAAAAAGGGATGAGTTCTTGAGTCTTGAACAGGGAAGGATGACGGTAAATGCATACGAGGCTAAATTTCGCGCACTATCCAGATATGCTACCCAACTCTGTTTCAGTCCACAAGAACGGATTCGCCGTTTTGTGAAGGGGTTGAGGTTGGAGTTGCGGATTTCAGCCTTACAGGTAGGGGCAACGGCAACATCCTTCCAAGAAGTGGTAGACTTTGTGATAGAGGTGGAAGGAGTGAAACCAGATGACTTCACCACGACATCGACATCAAAGAGGTTTCGAAGGGGAGGTGAGTTTAATGGTTCGTACGCTAGAGGACAGAACTCCGGAGGTCACTCAGTTCGACAATACAGTCTTCACTACAGACTGTAGTTGGGGGTCCACCTCAGAACGGTCAAACATCTCTGAGAGGCCGATGCGCGTGAACCCGAGAATGTTATGGATGTGGAGAGATTGGACACATTAAGAGGTATTGTCCAACCAGAGTTACAGAGCCCCACTAGCTAGAGGTAGGGGTGGTCATGGTAGAGGCCGTTTTTCTGGAGGAACGTGGTGGTCGAGGTAATGGTGGTCACCAAAACGGCAGAGGTGATGGGCAAAACGGAGCCACTACTACACAACATGGTAGGGGCAACGGACAGACGAATGATAGGGCCCATTGTTATGCTTCCCTGGGAGATCTGAAGCGGAGGCATCTGATGCTGTTATCACAGGTAATCTCTGGTTTGTGATTGCATGGCATCTGTATTATTTGACCCTGGCTCCACGTTTTCATATGTATCTTCCTCATTTGCTAATGGTCTAAATTTACATTGTGAATTACTTGACATGCCTATTCGTGTTTCTACTCCGGTGGGTGAGTCTGTGATAGTTGAAAAGGTATATAGGTCTTGTTTGGTGAATTTTGTGGGGAGCAACACTTATGTAGATTTGGTTTTTTAGAAATGGGTGACTTTGATGTAATTCTGGGTATGACTTGGCTTTCTCCGAATTTTGCGATTCTGGATTGTAATGCTAAAACGGTGACGTTAGCCAAGCCTGGGGCAGATCCGTTAGTGTGGGAGGGCGACTACACTTCCAAACCGTTCGCATCGTGTCCTTTCTTCGTGCTCAGAAGATGGTTAGTAAGGGTTGTTTAGCTTTCTTGGCCCATCTTAGGGACGACACTACCCAAGTACCCTCAATTGAGTCGGTTTCGTTAGTCCGTGAATTCTTGGATGTGTTCCCTGCAGTCTTCCCGGTATGCCACAGATAGGGATATAGACTTCTGTATTGATTTGGAACCAGGTACTCGCCCCATTCTATACCCCCTATAGAATGGCTCCCGCAGAGTAGAGTAAGAGAGTTAAAAGCACAACTTCAAGAGTTGCTGAGCAAAGGCTTCATTAGACCAAGTGCATCTCCTTGGGGTGCTCCGGTTTTGTTTGTGAAGAAGAAGGATGGGAGTTTTCGGATGTGCATAGACTATAGACAACTGAACAAGGTAACTATTAAGAACAAGTATCCTCTTCCTCGCATTGATGACTTATTCGATCAACTACAAGGTGCTTGTGTCTTCTCGAAGATCGACTTGAGATCCGGTTATCATCAATTGAAAATACAGGCAACAGATGTGCCAAAGACCGCTTTTCGGACTAGGTATGGGCATTATGAATTTGTGGTGATGTCCTTTGGTCTTACAAATGCCCCCGCTGCTTTCATGAGCTTGATGAATGGGATATTTAAGCCGTATTTGGATCTCTTTGTGATCGTATTTATAGATGATATACTGGTCTATTCTAAAAGTAAGGAGGAACATGAGGAGCATTTGAGAATTGTATTGGAAATGTTGAGGGAGAAGAAGCTTTATGCCAAGTTCTCTAAGTGTGAGTTTTGGCTAGATGTAGTGTCCTTCTTGGGGCATGTGGTTTCTAAGGAAGGAGTGATGGTAGATCCTTCTAAGATTGAAACAGTGAAGAATTGGGTAAGACCCACTAATGTGTCAGAAATACGGAGTTTTGTTGGGTTAGCTAGCTACTACCGCCGATTCGTCAAGGGATTCTCTTCTATTGCTTCCCAATTGACGAACTTGACTAAGCAAAACGTTCCATTTGTATGGTCGGATGAGTGTGAGGAAAGCTTTCAGAAACTCAAGACTTTGTTGACTACCGCGCCTATCCTTACCTTGCCGGTAGAGGGTAAGAACTTCATTGTCTATTGTGATGCATCCTATTCTGGGTTTGGGTGCAGTGCTAATACAAGAGAAGAACGTGATCGCGTTTTATGCTTCAAGACAATTAAAAGTGCATGAACGTAACTATCCAACTCATGACTTGGAATTGGCCGCGGTAGTGTTTGCACTAAAGCAATGGAGACACTACTTGTATGGGGTTAAGTGTGAAGTCTACACGGACCATCGTAGCCTACAGTATGTATTCACTCAGAAAGACTTGAACTTGAGACAGAGGAGATGGATGGAACTACTGAAGGACTACGACATCACTATCTTGTATCATCCGGGAAAAGCAAATGTTGTGGCAGATGCTTTGAGTAGGAAGGCCGGAAGCATGGGAAGTCTAGCTCATTTGCAAGCTTCTAGACGCCCATGGCTAGAGAAGTGCAGATTTGGCTAATGACCTTATGAGGTTAGAAATAAATGAGAATGGAGGATTGTTAGCTTGTGTAGAGGCAAGATCTTCTTTCCTTGACCAGATCAAGGGAAAACAGTTTTGATGATGAGAAATTGATCCGAGATTCGAGATAAAGTATTGCGAGGAGAGGCTAAGGAAGCAATAATTGATGAGGAAGGTATTTTGAGGATTAAGGGAAGGGTATGTGTACCCCGCATCGATGATTTGATCACCACTATTCTGACAGAGGCTCATAGTTCCGGATATTCTATACATCCTGGTGCAACCAAGATGTATCGCGACCTAAAGCAACACTTTGGTGGAGTAGAATGAAGCGTGATATTGTGGACTTTATTGCCAGTGTCCAAACTGTCAACAAGTGAAATATGAACACCAAAGGCCCGGAGGAACACTTCAGAGAATGCCCATTCCTGAATGGAAGTGGGAGAGAATCGCAATGGACTTTGTGGTTGGTCTTCCAAAGACCTTGGTAAGTATGACTCCATTTGGGTGATCGTTGATAGGTTAACTAAGTCTTCTCACTTCATTCCTGTCAAGGTGACCTACAATGCAGAGAAGTTAGCCAGATCTATCTCAGAGATCGTTCGGTTGCATGGAGTTCCACTCTCCATCATATCTGATAGAGGTACGCAGTTTACTTCTAAGTTTTGGAGGACATTACATGCTGAATTAGGTACTAGGTTGGACCTTAGCACTGCATTTCACCCACAGATCGATGGACAGTCTGAGCGAACGATTCAAGTGTTGGAGGAATGCTTCGTGCGGTGTGATAGAGTTTGGTGGCCATTGGGATAGATTTTTACCTTTGGCGGAGTTTTCATACAATAATAGCTATCACTCCAGTATTGACATGGCTCCATTTGAAGCATTGTATGGGAGGAGGTGTAGATCCCCCATTGGTTGGTTTGACGCCTTTGAAGTTAGACCTTGGGGGACTGATCTGTTGAGAGATTCTATGGAGAAGGTGAAAGCTATTCAAGAAAAGCTTTTGGCGGCTCAGAGTAGACAAAAGGAGTATGCAGACCGAAAGGTTAGAGACCTGGAGTTCATGGAAGGTGAACAAGTCTTGTTGAAGGTTTCACCCATGAAAGGGGTGATGCGGTTCGGAAAAAAGGGGTAAGTTAAGTCGAAGTACATTGGACCATTTGAAGTGCTTAAGCGAATAGGGGAGGTGGCTTATGAATTAGCCTTCCCCCAGGGCTGTCCGGAGTGCATCCGTTGTCATGTATCCATGTTGAAGAGATACCACGAAGATGGAAACTACATTATCCGTTGGGATTCAGTTTTGTAGGATGAGAACTTGACTTATGAAGAGGAACCTGTTGCTATTTAGATAGAGAAGTTCGCAAGTGAGGGTCGAGAGAGAGATTGCATCCATCAAAGTTCAATGGAAGAATCGACCGGTTGAAGAGGCTACTTGGGAGAAGGAGGCAGATATGCAAGAAAAATACCCACATCTGTTTACAGATTCAGGTACTCCTTTTCCCCATTTGTTTCCTTCTTTTGATCGTTCGGGGACGAACGATGGGTAAATTGGTATCTATTGTAACGACCTGTTTAGTCGTTTTGAGCAGCAGATTTTATTCTGGAAAAACTGGTTGGGACAACGAGTGTCACGACGGACCGTCGTGGTCACGACGGCCCGTCGAGGAGGTGTCGTTCCAGGACACTTAGAATTCTTCAATTTGGATATTAAAAATCGACTCTCTGTAAATTGTGACGGACCTGCAGGACGTTCCGTCACATCCACGACGAACCGTCGTGAGGTTCCGTTGCAAAACACTTCAACTTTTGAGAATTTGGTGCAAGAAACGAGTTTCTGACCGTCATGACGGAGGTGCAGGACGGACGTCACAGGGGTGACGGGCCGTCACAGTTCACCTGAAAAAGTGGGGGAGGCTGCGACGACGGTTGTGACGGACCGTCGCAGGCACGACGGCCCGTCATAGGTCACGCAGATCCCAGTCAGAATAGGATTTCTCCACACGTTTTAAGGGTCGTTTTGGACTATTCTTTCCTTAATTACAAAGATTGAGGGTTAACATTAATAAGTCTAATTACTTGGGGGTTAAAAGAGGTAACCTTAAGTTAATTAGTGGGTTTTATTGTCCTCTTTTACACTTAATTATATTGTAATTAGGGTAAAGGAAAGAGGGTTTGAATAAAACACAAGAGAAAGAACAAGAGAGAAAAGGGAGAAACGAATTGAGAGAGTATTGATCGATCGAAGAGGGAAGAGAAATAACAAAGCTTGGGAGATATCTTGTTGATTCCAATTCTTCGGTGGAGGTAGGTTATGGTTTATGTTACGATATTCGTAGTGAACTCTTAATAGTGAATATTATGTGTTGATAGTATTGTAAACCCTGCTATGTGCTTAAATTGCATGCTTGCATGATTATGATTATGAAATTGTGATGAATTAACAAAGCATGATGAAGCTATTGAATCCAAATCTTGAAAGAACCCTAATTCGCTTGATATATTATATAATAAGATTGATGATGCCTTAGTATGAAAGAAGGCTTGATAAATTATATAATGAGAATGATGATGCCTTAGTGTAAAAGAAGGCTTGATGAATTAGGGGATCGGGGCCACGTTCCGGTACCAGGATAGAATGAATATGAGGATCGGAGTGTCACGTTCCGACACCAGGATAGTATATGGATCGGGGGCCACGTTCCGGTACCAGGATAGAATGAATATGAGGATCGGAGTGTCACGTTCCGACACCAGGATAGTATATGGATCGGGTGCCACGTTCCGGTACCAGGATAGAATGAATATGAGGATCGGAGTGTCACGTTCCGACACCAGGATAGTATATGGATCGGGTGCCACGTTCCGGTACCAGGATAGTATATGAGGATCGGAGTGCCACGTTCCGGCACCGGATAGAAATAGAGGAGCGAAGTGTCACGTACCGACACAAGAGGAAGAAAGATAATGAATCTTGAAAGATAATGAGTATACTCAATCTAATGAACTTAATTCCAAATGAGTATGGTATTGAGGCTTGAGTCCTCATGTGTGAATTAACGAAACGGAAATTGTGATGAATTAATATTGTTATTGCTACATGTTGAGTATTGTAGTTGATTTACATTATTATTGATATATACTATTCCCTATTTTGAGTTGGCCGATGATATCTACTCAGTACTTGTTGTTGTACTGACCCCCTACTTTTATGTTTTCTTCTTTGTTATTTGTGGAATGCAGCAAACGTTCCGTCAACTTCAACTCAGCAGTAAATCAAGCCAGTCTTCGTCACACCGGATCTTCAGGGTGAGCTTATGCTTCTAGCTTGGACTGGATCTTCTTCTTCAAGTCTTGATGCCTTGAACTTCTGGCATGGACTAGCTTTTTAGTTATTTTTGTTCTTAGACATTTTAGTTTAGTAATTTGAGGATAGATGTTCTTGTGATGATGACTTCCAGATTTTGGGGATAATAATAATATTTTTGAGTTGTTTTTATTAATGAGTTTAAGTCTTCCGCATTACTTTCGTTGATCTTGTATTAAAATGTTAAGGTTTAGATTGGTTGGTTCGCTCACATAGGAGGGTGAATGTGGGTGCCAGTCGCGTCCCCGATTTGGGTCGTGACAAAAAGTGTTTCCATAAATTGGGTATGATAGAAAGTATCTTTAAACATATTAAGGATGAAGATTCTTCAAGACCCAATACAAATTTCTTGAAGTTGGGAACCTTCAAATCTTTAAGGCTCAAGAACAATGTCTCTTAAAAACTCGAAGAACTCAAAATAGAAAAAAAGTCTGAAATCTAAATTCTAAAGTTTTATAATTGATACTAAGCTACAAATCTCAACAAGTATTTATAGTTTTTGAAAATTTGTGTTGTGAAGGATCACTCGGTGTAATTAGTTGGGATCGCCGGTCAACTCGGCTATCCGCCCTTTGGTTTGTTACATCAACATTTTGTTTTTGCCTTCAGCATATTTGTGTCCTCTGAATTTGGGTAATATCGTACTATTTTGCAGAACTATTCGACAACACGCTGACTGCTCCTTTTCACTGCTGACTTGGTCCTTTCCATCAGGGATCAACACACTAGAACATTAGGTGAGATTAATGCCATTCGTGACTCTCCAGATGGATAAGGTGATCTTTATGCCTTCGATCTTCGTTATTTTTAGCTACCTTGTTCTTTTTTTCTTTCCATGCTTTGTATCCAAGACCTGAAACTTGAGGTTTTTCATCAGCTATTGAGACAAAATATGCGTTTGAGCACACTAAACCTATCAAAATATAGCCTAAATGAGTCCACGTCATGGACTCATCATTCACCATAAGTTAAACCATCTGCATCATTGAAGGAAACAAATCTAGTTCCCTCCCATCTATTGTTAGTGTTAACTCTCTAAATGTCATTAAAAACAATCAATATCCATGATATCGAAACCACATCTCAATTGAGAGAACAAGAGAAAACACTTCATAAACCAATTCTAAACGAATAACAAGAATGTTTCATGCACATAACAAGTTAAAAACATAAGATCAAAATATATTTATATATTCTACATGTGTTTAGTTTTTTCGCTCCCGTTTGATAATAACTATTTTGTTTGGTAATTTCTCCATGACATGGCCAAAAGGTCATGATATGTGCCTTGCAGTGGCAATAATATCGCTCGAATAGGCTCATTATTCAACATGGATATGATTTTGTTTTTATTCTCTTCAAGTTTGATGTAACTCATCACATTTTTATTATAATATTTTAAGTATAATTACATTAAATAGCATGAAATAGTGTGCATGTGTCCGAAAACTAGAATAAATATAATGAAGCTGTAAAACTAATCAAACACAAATCATGTTAAGTAACTATATAGCATGTGGCATAAATCTATTTGGATATCTTAAGCTTTTTGGGAAGGGGAAAAGGCTTTGATATCCCTCAACTTTATCAGTTAGAGCTGGTATACCCTTATATTAAAGTAGATCATATATAAATGACTTACATCTATCCCTATCGCGTTACACAAGGATCTCACATATTGTAACATCTCAAACTAGAAAGGAGTTAAAATCTGGAAATACTTTTTTTTGGAAAGTATAAGGATATTTGGAAAATTTAAGTTAAAAGTGAATTTTTGGACAACTTCAAATGGCCATAACTCCTGGATTAAGGGCCCGTTTGTCCATAAATTTTCCAAATAATATTTGAGAAAATTTGGTAAATAATGTTTGTCCATACAATTTGCCATTATTTGGCAACTATTTTTGGTAAATATCCCAAATTTCAAAATACTACCTTTTTCTAGTATTTGGGCCAAATCTCATTATTTGGGATATTTTAAAAATTAAAATTTTACCCCAATCTTTTATCTTTTACAAAAACACCCTCTCTAGTACTTGCTTGCGTTGTATTACATAATTTTTTACGTGAACACCAAAATAGTAATGAAATATTTAGTGAATATTAAATAATGATATGATTGTTGATGAAAATTATTAAAAATTGGCTCTAGGTAACAAAGTCATGTTCTTTGTCTACTTCACGATGTATGGAATAGTTCTTGTTCCACTCACTCCAAATTACCACATTGCTTTAGTGTCATAGACACTATTTGTTATCGTTGTAACGAACATCCAATTGACTTGTAATACAAACTATTAGTTAGTTTTGATAGTTTTTAAAACTTCTGTTTATAAATCATATTTTTCTAAAAAGGTGAAATATATTTCCCAAATTCTATGGCCAAACACATGCTGAAATTTCACCCAAATTTTCACTCAAATAATATTTTCCAAGAATATTTGGAAATCTATGGCCAAACGCTAGCTAAGATGAGTTTGCCGTAGTTGCAGATACGGTTGGAATTCCCTTGGAACAATCTATCCAACAACGCCAAGTTTTTGCGGTTCCCTCTTCGTATGAGTGAGTTATGCCTTCTGGAAGTTGGGCTGTCAGATTAAGGAAATTGTCTGTATCCGGATTTTTAAGAGGTAGTTTTCCCTACCCTATGAATTTCTTTCATTTTTGGTAATTTAGTTAGGCATATAAGTTGAACTAGATCATTTTACACTTTTACCAAAAAAGTTAGGGTTTTAAGAAAAGAGGAGAAAGGAGAAAGGTGTTCAAGATTCGCCAAGATCTTTGAAGTTAACTTGTGGATTTCGTCGGGGGTGATCCCTAAAAAGGTATGTTAGTCTATCTTAACGTTGGGTTTGTTCACCCACGTGCAAGGCATGTTTTGTTTAGTGTGATTTCATCTTTACAAGATTGAATTTTTTAATGTTATATGGTTCTTGAATTGCTTTTGTTCTTGGACATGAGTTGATATTTATGAGTTCATTGATGATTTAGGTGTTGTTATTGAAATCATTGGGTTATATTAAGGGTGTCAAATGAGTGGGTTATGTTGAAATTTTAAGGTATTAAATGGGTTGAATAGAAATCAGTTGGGGTTATGTTGAAATTGAAGATAATAAATGGGTTGAATAGAAATCATTTTGGGTCTTTACCCGCCCAAGATTAATTTGGGCTCAAATGAGTTGGGTTCAAATGGGCTAAAAACGGGTTGGGTCTTAACCCACCCAATTTGATCCGATTAATCTCAATAGCTTTAACAAAGTGATATTTAACTTTTATTATCACAATGTGAATTTCAGATCAAGATTTTTTTGAAAATAAAGTGACAAATTAATAGATAAATCCTAAAAGATGTTGAATAGATGATAGTTCATATATTTTCATATAGGGACATAACTAAGTAAAAGTTTTTAAAACAGGTTGAAATTGGAGATTGAATTGGGCTCAACTGAGAATTCTCTTAATATGGGTTAGGCTTGAATGGGTTAAGATTGAACCAATTCAAATTATCTTGAGCTCAACCCTTAAAATTCTGGGAGGTTGTGCGGGTTACCTATGTTTGGGTTTATTTTTGACACTCATAGGTTATATCCTTATATATATGATATGGATACATCATATATAAGTGAATTTGAGAAAAATACAATTAGAACGATTTCAAGTCAAGAAACGACTTGAGAAATTCGTCAGGCGTCACTTGGATAGGGTCAGAGGCGGCGCGCCCCATTTGCGCCAGAGGGCATGGGGCAGCACGCCTGCAATGCACCAGAATGTGGACTCTAAACTTGACACCTAGTGCGGTGCAGCGCGGACGCGCCTGAATTGGTGTTTTCGCCTAGTTTTTGTTCAGTCTGATAAAGCTTTTCTAAAGTGTTTTAACACTTACTACTGATTATAACAACTGTAAATGACTTCCAATCATATAGAAATCATCCGGAAACATGAATCACAACCTTGAATCCATAACTTCAAATTCAACAAAGTTTAGGGCCAAGTCTAGAAAATTCTTAGAGTCCTTTCAAGAAGTATTTTACAAATGCTTTTAAACTTTTGTTATAAGACTTAAAGATCAAGTTGAGTAAATAGTAAAGATAAGAAAAAGAAGTTCATTTCAAGTTTCATAGGTCTTTCAAAAATGTTTTAATGTCTTTTTAAGACTTAATTTTGAGTTCAGTTCATAGTAAAGTGAAGTTTTTTCTTCAAAGGGGTATATAGGGAGTAAGTATTCCCAAAGCAGTATTAAAATATTTTCACATTTAAAAAGAATGGAAACGGAGATTTCCAAAGATCGGGCTAGTTTTCATAAAAGAGTCTAAATGAAGCAAGATAGACTTCAAATTATGTTTTTTAGCACTAAACTCAAATCACAGAAGCGATATGTTTTAATAACATAAGAGCCGGTATATTTTCAAAGTAGTATTGAGCACCGAATCGAGGACGAGCATGAGTTCAGATAACTCACATGTTCATAAAATCATGTAGCCACTATGGATAGAAAAATGCATACTTTTTAGATGAACCCTTTTCAAAGTAGACTAGTTAATCCATTAGGCAATTCAGGTCTTATACTTTCGGCTAGGTTTAGGATGCACTGGCAGCGTGAGGTCAGTCGTTGTATCAGCACTACAGGTCTTATGTGATGGTTATCGGCTAGAGAAAATCCCATAGAAGTTATTGTATTTTCAGATAAACATTTTATTTGAATTATTATATACATCTAATAGTTAATTATATCTATGCATACATACAGAGTTTATAAAATGTTTTTCTAAACAACCTTCTTTATATTGATTTTTTTTAAAATTGTTTTGTATTGAAATGAGTCAGTTATATAAGTCTAGTTGAACCAGGTAAGTTTCGTTCAGACTCTTTCTAGACTATGTTGTTTAGCATTCCAACTCCCATACTTGTACATACTATGTACTGATGTCAGTTGACCTGCATCATATTATGATGCAGACGCAGGTAACGAGGATCGAGATCTTGCGCACCATTGATCCAGTTGAGCACACGAAAGTCAGTTTGTGAGCCTCCTTGGATTCTGCAGGACTCCTTTTTAATGCTTTCAGTACTTTTCTTTATTACAATATTGTTTGTCCCAACATCCATCCCAATTTTAGAAGCTTCATAGATAGAAAGTCAGATGTTAGTCCTTTAGTCTTTTCATTTCCTTCTATTTGTAAAGACTCGGGTTGCCACTTTTGGCCAGTTGAATGTTTTAATCTTTACAACATTCTCATTTACTATGCTTTATCAGTTCAATTGAGTTTTGATCGTTATAGTTATGCATAGTGTTTTCCGCTTAGTTAAGTAAGTCATACCAAGGGTCTGCTCTAGGCCAGCAATGTTCTTCGAGTATCGGCCACACCCAGAGGGTAGGATCGGGGGGTGACACATATACCCTTCATCTAACAGAACTGAAAAAAAATAGTTTTAAATTTATTTTTGAGTTCATCTTTTTTAAAATAATCATGTGGGAATATAATATAATATTATAAATACATATATATATATATAATATATATATATATATATATATATATACATATATATATATATATATAAAATTAAAGTTCAATTGTATTTTAATATTATTCAAACACAAATTATTTTTTGACTTCTTTGATTATCATTATTTTCTTTTTTTAGTTTTTTCTTTCATTCTTTAGTGCAAAGTAAAAAAAAATCTTATTTTTTTGCAACTCTAATTTAGTTTTTGTGTTTGTAAAAAATATGGGGGTATCTATAATAAATTTTATAAGAAAATTACTAAAATATAAATAAATCGTCTCATTAAATTAATAAATTTAAATTATTCATTACAAAAATGTGAGGAAGATCAAATATACCATGTATGGATTATAGTTTTTACAAAAAGACAATTAAAAATTGAATTGAATTTTTTTTTAATTCCATTAGAGGAAAAGGGTATATGTGAGTTATTTGTATAGCATATGAGTTACTTTCATAACGAGGGGTATATCAGCTCTAAATAACAATGTTAAGGAGTATATCAGACCCTTTTCCCTATGGAAAATAAATAAGCTTCAAGAATATCCAATTTTTCATGGGAAGAAATATTTAAGGAGAGAAGAAGAAAAAAATACATTTGCCAATAAAGAGAGATATATAAAAGGAAAAATTTTAAATATAAAAATATGGCTAATTAGGTAACTCAATGATTATTAAAAGACTCTTTTTGGAATTAAAATTAAGGTTGTCAAAAAATAGAGAGAAATATAAAAGGAAAACCTTTAAATATTAAAATCTGGCTAATTAGGTAACTCAATAATTATTAAAAGACCCTTTGTGAAATAAAAATTAAGGTTGTCAAAACAATATCACCCAGAATTTTATCTTCCCGCTCAAGGTTGGAATAAAAAATAAAACCTAATTACTGTTATAAATAGACTGTTATTGCCTCTTTTTTTTTTATTGTTTATCCTTCCAACAATTTCTTCAATGTCTAATCAAAAGTCTTTGCTTAGACTTAAGAAGACATTCTTTTACAATTTCTTTCCATCAAAAGCTGAAGAAGAAGCTTGCAAACTTAACAACACTCCACATATAGCAGTGACTCTTATCTCAATTAGTTTTCGAGTCACTACATGTGGAGTGTTGTGAAATTTGCAAGCTTCTTCTTCAAGAAAAAAATTACTCATGATGAGGTTATTGTACAATTTCCTTAAGAAAGTACTTACACCATCATACTTATTAGGGATATTCTCCTCTCTTATATCCCACATGCCAAAAGAAACATCGCACCTGTTCTCCAAACTTTTGGCCACATCCAATGTCTAGTATCCAAGAATGTACTCAAATGTGTCGAAAAATGGAATCATTAGCTATCCTACAATAACCTCGTTAGTAATCTTTTTCTTGATCTTCTAGGGATTTTCCAATTTTTCCTCATGAGGTTATTGTAGGAAAGTTGATGATTTCATTTTTCGAGACGTTTGAGTACATTCTTCGATACTGGACATGGGATGCGGCCAAAAGTTTGGATAATGGGTGCGATTTTCCTATTGGCATGTGGGATATATCAAAGGAGAATATCCTTAAGAAGTATGGCGGTGTGAGTGTTTTGTTAAAGAAATTGTACAGTAATGACTTTTATCTTTCATGCATCAAATTGTTCAATAGTTGCTGATTAAGCATTGGTGATGAAGTTCGACTTTATTGAGATCCTAGATCGTCAAGTTTAATGTTCAAATTATTTTCTCAAGTCCGCGCTTAGTGAAAGGCCCAAGAATTTAGGACAAAAAACAATACTCCAGATTCTTTTTGCTATCATATAGTTGTAATAGATGAAGATTGGAAAATTTGCATTATGGAGTATGACGATTCTTCAAATTACCAATTTAGTTTTTGCAATTCCCTTTTAGTACATGTGTTTTCTTTCCTTGTTATTATATTTATTTTTTAATTTAGATGTGCAATTTCTCAAACTAATAGTTGCTCTACTGATTGATTTCTCCTGTAAGTTGCAAACTAGAATAAAAACCTCTTTGGTAATATTTTTTGCACCAATTGTATTGACATTGAAAAGTATCATTATCGTTCACGTAATGTTTTTGTCCCAACAATTAGTATATTATTTGTTTCCATCGAATTCTAGAACTAACTATTCAGAGCAATTATATCTAGCAACTATATCATACTTGGACAAGAACTTGTCATTTCTATGACTATAAATAAGACCTATATTTTCTGTGTGAAAACTAATATATATTGATTGAGGGGCGTATGTTCAAGCATAAACTCCAAATTGTTGGAATTCTATGAAAGCATTGAAATCCAAGATAGATTCTTGCAAGTCTTGTTGAGCTTCTTCATGTGACAGACACATGACCATCAAATGCCTCAAATATTTGATTTCCCCTCATCACCATGATCACAATGACGATCGTCTGATTTCAATTCAAGAAGTTTTTCAATTATTTTTTCTATATTTGTGGAGCCATATGAATATGGTTTTTCCCACATGGTTAAATGATCATAACACATACATCTGCTCCAATCAGAGTTAAAAGTTTTTTTTCTTTCTTAAAAAATATTTTTTCCTTTGCGGCAAAGTTGCAGCTAGCACGTGCTTCATTTGAATCAATTAACTCGATTTGAATCTTTTGCTTATTACTGATGATAGTCGTTTCCATTGCAAAAGAAAATAAGAAGTTGTTTTGGATGAATAAGCCCGAACAACTTTGAGAGGAACACCAAAGTAATTTACAATAAGTGTACGAGCTCATTTTTCTCTTGTATTGTCACATTATTTAATAGTTCCATATTATAAGTCTATTTGTCACGTGTATTGTCACATTATTTAATATTTCCTATGAGTCTATCTTTCGTGGTATTTTTGTGTTTATTTTTTATTTTTCATATTTATCATGTGAAACTATTACTAATTTATATATATGACTAGTGTTTGGACATTATGCACTTGTGTCCATGTCATGCAATACATGTTTTTAATACAACATAAATAATAATAATAAATATGGGTATATTAACTAACATAGGCAAACCTTAAAAGTTGAGTTAACTATAATTCATTAGTTAGTTAGGTACATTCATAATGAGTTAATATTTTAGCGTTATTAGGTATAAACAAGTAATATCATTGTATGATACCTTGGTTCTTCAATGTTGAATCTAAGGCTTCGAAGATTGTATATATTTTTTTTTGGAATATAGAATTAACTATTAGGAAAAATTGTATCTAGAAACCATACCATACTTGGAAAAGAACTTATTATTTCTACGACTATGAAAAATGACCTATGTATTCTATGTTAAAACTCCACATTAGTTGAGGGACATATTAAGAGCATCTAGTAGGCTTTGAGAAGCAAAAGAAATTATTGGAAATCTATTAATGAGTTTCGAAAGCCAGGATGCATTTTGCAAGGCTTGTTGAACTTCTCCATGAGACTCGCATCACAAATATATTTCAATTTCATACGACTAGGTGGAATGACCCAAATGTGCCTTTTTATTGTGTATAGATATTATTGGTTTTTTAAAAACTATGCGGCTGCGGAAAAGGTTTAAAATGTCTCTCTTTGTATTTTGGATGTCTTTCAATTGATTTCAACAATTTTATTAAATATTTAGGGGCTTTAAATAGCCAACATAAAATACATAATCTGCATAATTTAAAATTCAAGAATTCTAAAATATTTCAATAACAAAAACAACATAACTAAGATTCAGATTTAAATTTTATCTTAAACTGAACAACTTATTTTGTTGAAAACTCATTATTTGCTTTAGTTAATGCAATTGTAAAAACTGCTCCTCCTCAACTCTTGTTCTCTAGTAGTTGATGCTGATTTTTCGTGGTTATTTTGAGCTTGCACATTTTTCAAAATTGATATTTCTCTTTTTCTTTCTTTTTCTTCTATTGATTTTGTGCTTCAAAAACACTTACCATGAAGTTTTCTTGTGTGAAATTGTTTTTGAAAGTGCTTTTATTTGGAAAATTGTAGGACTCACATAGTGTAGTTGTAAGTATATTTCTTCCATTACAACACCACATCTGACATATGTTATAATATATGAATTCATTTTCACTAACAAAATATGATAGTTGTATCCAATGAATCTTTTTTGGGCATTCAAAGAAAAATAGCTACTTGACATTTATATTTGTTAAAAATACTCTTACACTTCGAATATAAGGACGGGTTGAATATAGTAGCCCTAACGGATTAAAATGGATAACAGTGGTGTGAAGATCATTTCCTATAGTCACGTTATTTTAAGGCATATTTTCACATTTTGAGCCTACTGCAAGGAATTACGTGATTTTTTTATTTTTCATGTGTATTAGCCCATGAATTTTGCGCTTATAAGTACCAAAAAAAATCCTAAGGACATTGTAATGAGTTGGAGAACATTACGTATAGTCACACCATTTTTAAGGCATAATTTAGCATTTGTGAACCAACATGTAGGAATTATACAACTTTCTTGATTTTTCATATGTATTATTAGCTCATGGATCTTGCGCCTTGGAGCACTCTAAATGTTTTTTGAAAAAAACTTTATGAGGACCTCTGTAATGATTTGGGGAAACATTACATATAGTCACACCATTTTAAGATATATTTTGGCATTTATGAGTTATCATTTAGGAATTACATGACTTTCTTGGTTTTTAGTGTGTATTATCCCATGAATTTGACGCCTTGAAGCACCCAAAAATATTTTCTAAAAGAAATTTATAAAGACCTCTGTATTGAGAGAGGGGTCTTACGTATAGTTACACAATTTTTAAGGCATATTTTTTGCATTTACGAGCCAACATTTAGAAATTACACAAATTTCTAGGTTTTTTCATGTGTATAAGCTCAAGGATCTGGCGTCTTGGAGCACCCAAAAAGGTTTTACGTAGAAACATTATGAGGACCTCTGTAATGTTGGGGGTGGAATTACGTATAATTATACCATTTTAAGACATATTTTTACATTTACGAGCCAACTTTTAGGAATTACGCAACTTTCTTGTTTTTTCTTGTGTATTAGACCATGGAAGTAGTGCCTTAGAGCACCAAAAAAATCTGGAAAAAAAAAAATGAGGACCTCCTTAATGAGTTGCAGGTAGAATTACATATAATCACACCATTTTTAAGGCATATTTTTGTATTTACTAGCCAACTTTTAGGAATTGTGCAATTTTCTAATTATTTTTTTCTGTGTGTATTATCCCATAGATCTAGCACCTTGATCTCCCAATTTTTATTTCAAAAAAATTTATGAGGACCTCTATAATGAGTTAGGGGGTTACATTACTCTTAGTCACACCATTTTTAAGGCATATTTTCCCATTCACAAGCCAACTTTAAGGAATCATATAACTTTCTTGGTTTTTTTTTGTATCTATTAGCCTATGCATCTGATGCCTTGGAGCACCCAAAATAATTTTACGAAACAGCTTTATTAGTAAGTCTATAATGATTTGGGGGAGTATTACATATAGTCACACCATTTTTAAGGCATATTTTTTGCATTTACAAGCCAATTTTCAGGAATTACATATCTTTCTTGGTTTTTGATGTGCATTAGCTCATAGATCTGGCGCCTTGGAGCACCTAAACAAACATTCTGGAAAAAAATTGGGAGGACCTTCGTATTGAGTAGGGGGAGTATTACGTGTGGTTACAACATTTTAAGACCTATTTTTGTATTTACAAGTCAACTTTAGAAATTATGCGACTCTCTAGACTTTTTCGTATGTTAGCCCATGGATCTGACGCCTTGAGCGTCCAAATTTTTTTCTAAAAAGAAACATTTAGAGGACATCCGTAATGAGTTAGGGGAACATTATGTATGATCACACCATTTTAAGGCATTATTATAACATTCACGAGTCAATTTTTTGAAACTACACAATTTTCTTAGTTTTTGTGTATTAGCCCATGAATCTGATACCGAACACCTAGAATTTTTTTCCACAAAAATCTTTAGAAGGACCTCCTTAATGATTTGGGGGATCAATATGCATAGTCTCACCATTTTAAGTCATATTTTCATTTACGAGTAAATTTTTAGGAATTATGCGACTTTCTTGGTTTTTCTTATGCATTAGTCAATGGATATGCCACCTTGGAGCACCTAAAAAATTTATTTGAAAAATCTTTGTGTGGACCTCCGTAATGAGTTGGGGGAGTATTACATATAGTCACACCATTTTAAGGCATATTTTCTTATTTTTTATCCAACTTTTAGGAATTACACGGCATTCTTGATTTTTTGTGTATATTAACCCATGGATCCGTCGCCTTGGAGAACCCAAAAATATTTTCTGAAAAAACAATATGAGGACTAACGGAAGGAGTTGGAGAAGTATTACACATAGTCATGTCATTTTATAGGTTATTTTTGCAATTACAAACCAACTTTTAGGAATTATGCAATCTTGGAGAGCCCAAAAAAATTTTCGAAAAAAACTTTACGAGGACCTCCATAATGAATAGGGGGAGCATTACATATAGTCACACTATTTTAAGACATATTTTTGCATTTACGAGCCAATTTTGAGAAATCACATGACTTTCTTGATTTTTCGCGTGTATAAGTCCATGGATCCGGCGCCTTGGAGCACCTAACAAAATTTTCTCAAAATAACTTTATAAGGACCTCTATAAGTGAGCATTAAATATAGTCACACCATTTTTAAGGCATATTTTTGCATTTGCGATCGTGTATTGGTAGATGGTGATGAAAAAAAGCTATATTGAAATCCTAGATCTTCAAATGTAGTGTTCAAATTACTTTCTCATATTTGCACTTAGTGAAAAGTACAAGAATTTAGGACCAAAAACAACATACCATAGTATGTTTGTTACCTCATTAGGATTGGTAAGGTAAGACCTAGACCCCCTTTCTTGTACTTATTTCTGTTGAGATTGTTTTTATTTCTAATAAAATGCCAGTAGACACTCCATATAGAGGTAAATTTTCCCCCAAGAAATAAAAATATAGTTGTAATAGTTGAAGATTGAAATAATTGAACTATGGAGTAGGATGATCCTTCAAATTCCCAATTTAGTTTGTGCACATCCCTTTTTGTTCATATGTTTTCATTTATTATATGTATGAGTAATTTTAGGAGAGAATTAGAAAATGGAGAGAGGAAAGATAAAAGTAGTTTTGTATACATGAGTATACAAACCCGAAAAGGGGTCTTTTCTTTCGGTATACAAATTGTTCATGGGTCCCATAATTTATAGCAAAATATATTAAACTATAGTAACACATAATAGTTAATTAAAATTGTAACCTCGTTGAATATTAAACTAGTAATGTTTGTCAATCCGCGTAATTTTCCAAACTTAGATTGCAATAAAAATTTATCTTATTAAGTAATATTTATCTTATATGTATGAATCATCATATATTGATTTTTTTAAGAATTATTTGTAGTTATATATAATTTGACTTGTCCATAATTATTATAGGTGTATACTTTCAATAAAGTTTGGGCCGGTTCGACTATAAGGCAACTAAAGTAATGACTTGGAGTCTCAATTATTTTAGGGTTTTACTTTTTCCTAAAAATGAACACACACACACTCACAATCACAATCACAAAGTACATTCTCATAATGATACAATCAAACCATGATTCATTGCATCCATCATTTATACTTCCTCATTTACAATTAGTGTGATTAATAGTTTGTGCATTCGCATACATACATTTATCATATTGAAGCAATAACAAACATACATCACACAATCATAGAATCACAATCATAACCTACCTCGAAGCAAGCTTGAAACCTAAGAAACTTGATCCTTCCCTTTCAAGATTTATTCCGCTTGGTATTGGTCTACAAACATTCATAATAACACGAAAACCAATAAACAATTACTAATTACCCGAATTACTAACAATTCAATGAACCTTGGATAAAACCCATGATCCAGTCTCCCAATTAGGATTGATTCCATCATAAATTCCATCTTAAAATCCTCCCTCGTTGATAATTACCCATTAAATTACGTTCTATGCATCAAAAAAAACATATTCGGTGAGTGAAAATCTTACTTTTAGCCTCAAGAATGCTGAAAAAATGTCAAGAAGAGACCTGAGTTCATTGCTTAGCTCTCAAATTTGAAATTTTCACAATAAAAAAACTGGGGTTTATCGACAATTTATGGATTAAGCCATCGACTCGAGGAACACAAATTTTTTCTTTAAAACTGAGCAGACCTTCCCCATCAAGAGTGTTCTCTTGTGCCTTACCAATAGCACTTTTCTTCTTAAGTTCTTTCAATTTTTATCCTTATATTCTCTTGGTCTTGATCCCTTCCATAAACCTGACCCTTACTTTGATGCTAAATAACACTCCATCTTTCTTTAGGATTCCTAATTGCATATATTTAAACTCCAAAGTATGAATTTACTTAGTCAAAGGTCGCTTAGCTACAGTCAAGCAAGCTAAATTGCCCATACTTACCGTCTTTCGACTCAAAGTATCTGCCACTACATGAGCCTGTCGGCTTTCAACGGGTCCGGATATGCCACTACATGAGCCTACCGGCTTTCAACGGGTCCGGCTAACCATTCACCAGTCGGTCAGTTATGGAAGACTTTGCTGGGTAGAAGCCCGAATATCATTAAGAATATCTTATTTTGTGCTAATAACTGATGTTAAATCTTTGATTTTACAGGATTATGGATTGAGGAGCAATGCATGAACACTAAGTTTCATAAGGAACAAAGCGAGCTGAAAGATTGAAGAAAAGAGATTTTGGTTATTGCCAAATCCATTTGGAGAATCACCGTATGGCCACTTAACCGCTTAGAGTTCCAGTTTCCAAGCCTCAATGGAAGAATACAAGTTGGCGAGAGAATGGAGCCGTCAGCGGATCACCGAAGTGATTCCGTGATACAAAGTTAGATTGCCCTAAGTTACAAACCATAAGGTTGCTGAAGGCTAAGGCAAAAGGGTGATGAAACTGACAAAAAAGAGGATCGACTTATTGATGGTGAGCCCGACTTTATTCACTAAGTGATTCCTCCAGTATATTTTCGGCAACTATAAATACATATTTGAACATTTAGTAAAAAAAGAGAATTTCAATAATTTTGAGTCCTAAGTTTTAGTTTACAGAGTTAGGAGACAGTTTTCTCTAGTTTTCCCTAAGCTTTGGAGAGTTGAAGTTTTTCACTTTTAAGAAATTGAAAGTGGATCTTTGATATTTTTCGAATTCAAACATTATAAAGACAAAATCAATATTACAATGTTGATGAAAACATAATTTGGTAACAATTTTTATCTTTTAAAAATGTCTAGCTGAAACCTCAATTATTGGGGTGTGATTATGTGATTATGGGTTGATTTACTTTATGGGTATTGAAAATTGTTATTTATAATGCTATTTAGAAGTGAGTTTAAACATGAATTTTTGATTAAATTCAAGAATTGTAGTTGCAAATGTAGTTCTAGTTTTTGTTGTTGACCTTCTCGATAGAGATGTTTTAAATTAATGGTAAGTGGGTATTGGGTTGACATGGGTTCAGCTTAAGAGAGTGAATTCTAATCCCTTTTCCACACATTCAATTCGAGAAAGTGAATGAACTATGGTGTAGACTGTTCTTATTTTGCATGATTATCGTTGTTCGAGAGAAATCAACTTGATTTGGGATAAATGTTCGAGAGAAAGTTTACGTCCTCTATAGTAAAGATTACTTACTAATATTAACTGTCTAATAGTTGCAATTACCTATTTTCTACATTGACCTATAATCGAATCACATCCCAAGAACCCATCTCATTATTGTTATTTCATGATTGTTTTGTTGTTGTTTTAGTTGATAATTAAAACCAAAACCCCCTTATTTGATATTCGTGTTCACCCCTTGAATTGAACTATGTTTTTATTTGACAATGTCTATTCCTATGACTGATTTGAACATGTTCACACTTTTCTATTGAATCTTAAACACGTACCGTCCCTATTATGATTCGACCCAACTCATTTAGTTGGGTTATATACTTACTAGCGACCGTTGACACTTAGAATTGGATGAAGTGTCCTTGAAAAGTTAATAAGTGACGAACCATGCATTGCTCATGAAATGAAGAAAAGAAATCCAGTGGCCACTCATGTGAAGGCACAACTCCACAAAGATCTAGACAGGTCATGCTACTTAAGATCGATCGTTTACTTGATCAAGAAGGAAATTCCACATTGTCTAAGTGTGGGTTCTTGGATCTATTGATGAGCATTCTACCCTAGGATGACTCGTAAGTCTGCCCAAAAGGTGTTGTGACATTGTAGTCCTACTTTTAGTAGGATTTATGTTCACAAACTATTTTTAATTACTTAGAAGGCAATCATTGTGATTTAGTGTTCATAGTGAAGAATCTTTTGGTTTACTATTATTATAAGTTCCTTATATCATGATTTCAATACTAAATTCTACATTGTTTCTTGAAATAATGAGCGCTAAATACCACATTTCTAGTTATGGGAACCATGACTAAGCCATAACTATGAATTCATAATACAATTAATGTTTCATTGTTAGTTGCACTGATTGATTCTACTTTCATCATGATTTCGTTCTAATGAGTGCGCACATTAGAATATGCATGCATTTATGACTTGTTTTAGAGAAAAGTGATAACTATGAAAAAGTTAGAGTCATATTCCATTAACTTGTTATGAAGAAGTGTGCTCAAGAGAAGAAAGTCTACTTAATAAGTATGCAAGGATAAACATCAAAACACTATAAGACCGAGAGGAAAAGAGTGAAATTCGTCTAATAGGGTTGATAAGCGTTTACATGTATCTAAACTTTTAGGAACAAGTAATATTAACAATGGATAGTTGCTTGTATAGACTTTTAAAATGAATTAAAGGTCAAAGGGAACACAATCCTTGTCTCAATAAATCGACTACTAAAATCTTTGATACATTGTTGCTCTTGTTGACAGTGAAACTAAATTCAACATTAGTTACTTAAACAATAAATACACAATATGTACTTTCTTTTGGAAATATTAGCCGCAATTTAATAAGAGCGTGAATAAGGTTATTTCTACTGTAAATTTTCACGACCCAACGCAGTGGGCCGTGTGGGCACCTACTCTAAAATTTAAGTAGGAGGAACCTTGATCCCCAAGCGATTTAAAACATGCGAAAGATTAAGAACAATATATATAAAAGGAAATTCATGAGATATTTACACAAATAAAAGTTTAAACAATACAAAGTTAAGTTTGTAAAATAAATTTAATGCCCCCAAGGATCTAGTCTTATCACGTACAAGAGCTTCTAAGATCTCAGGGTATAAAATACAGTAACTATTGACAGTGCTTCCACCACAGTAAAGAAAGAGTAGAAGTTGTTGTAGATTGTCTTAGTCTTCACCTATGAAACATAATTGACCCTGAAGCCATACTATGCCAAAATGCATAACAAGAGTAGTATCAGTACAAACCATACGTACTGGTGGGTATCATCAACCAACTTGTTGCGCATTGCATAATATAAAGAAATTAACCAACAGGAAACATGCAATAAGAAAGTACACCTCTCAACCTTTATCCCCCTGCCTTTACCACTCCCGTACACCTTAAACATACTAGTACACTAGACTCTAATTGTCTACTCTATCACCATGCTCGCTCCGTTCTTGAATCCTAGCTTAACCATTCTATCTCATAGAGGAGCTCCCTAATACAACCACTACTAACCCAGCCAACCACTTCAGACATGCCCTAGCTTTTTCTGCATCACCATTTTGCCCTTGACCACATAATATACTCTATCGAGACTCGCTAACCATTTCTAATACGAATCCCCTTTCCAAGGTAAAGCCTAACTCATTTTGGACCATGAACACTACCCCACTTGTCATTATTAAAGAACGCATGCAGCCTCTCTAATGATAGTCGTTAGTGACAGTGGGACCCTCGATCTCCACTTACTAAACAACATACATAAATATTGGGCATGATAATTCAAAGTTAATTATAGTAAACGAGGTATTATATGTAATTACAACATCATAAACACACATATATAGGGAATATAATTCAATTATAATTTTAGAAGCAATATAAAATTCCCCCATATCAAGAACAATTAGTCACAAATGGTTCTCTCGTGGAACCCACAACCTAAATGTTAGTGTGTTGGAATGTGACAACCGATCAAATATATGTGTGAGAACGTTACACTTAATCCATTATATGTGTCGGAAGGCCATAATATGAATTTTACCCGAAGGCTAAACCCCTCGTAAGGTCAACACAACTCACTTTTTCCATGCATGAAATATATTACCTAATGAGCATGAATGTATGACTACTCAAGTAAGAAAACCTAGCCTAGCTGGCGCCAAGAAATTGTAGAGGGATGGTAGCAGTAATCCTGACTTTCAGACAACAAGAAAGTGGATTTTAATTGGGGTGATCCTTACCTCTTTTTGGCACTTAAGGAAAAAAAGAAAATAAGACTTCGCTTCCTTAAGTTCTGCCCCTAACCATCCTACTCTGGCGCTCTTATCTGCTGGGGCACCACTGTAGCGGCACCACTCCACTCTGGTGGAACACTAGGCCCTAGTTACTCACAATGGTTTCCCCTTCATAAATAATGACGATTTGGTTCGTTACAATATATGTACTAATTTACTCCTTTTTCGTCTCGAAAAGACAGATGGATGAGTACAATGATCCAATCAAGAATACTTCAAAATGAATGGATCAGCCCATCATGGAACAATGAAAGATAATGCTTCCAACGTTTAGGAAAGAAAGAATCATACATAGGGGAAAAAGTAGGGAAACGAGGCAACACGCAAAGGAGTAGAGATGTTCCTATTTTCCTGGCTAGAATCCTCTAGAGCGGCATGATTATCGTTGAGGCAGGACTTTCCACGTGGTGGGAGATCATAATCAATTTATAAAGGGTAAAGGAGATTGGTTTCATAATTTTCTCCTATATCTACCCCAAAACTCAAAAAACGGTCTCAGTTGCTTCACTTTGAACATTAGTATCCCTACTCTAGTTGCATCAATTTTTGCTTAACAACAGTAGAATGAAAACATTTGGTTGGGCAGAATGGCTTGGGGTAGTTTTTAAAATTCACATGGGTTGCTGATGTACTGTGGTTTCACGTTACTTTAATGCTTTTTGCATAAGATTTGTGTGTGTCTAGAGCCCTTTTGTAGTAGTTTTAACATGTTTTTATGTTTGTTTTGCAGGAAAGATGGGTAGAGTAAAAATGCAGAAGGCAGTTGGAAAATAGTGCAGAAAGACGAACTACGAAGGCAATCGACGGTTCGTGTGGTGGTGATATCATAGATTGCTGTTCAAACTGTTGGAAAAGATTGGGGAAATATGACCAAGTGTGGAACTACGAAAGGGATGATAAATAGATCAGACTGGAAAACCATTGATTTTTATCAGAGATAGTTCCAGTACCCGAATTTGGAGAAATTTTAAAGATGGAGAGATGGAAGGCATCGAAGGACCATGTTGTTGGTCCGTAGATTGATTTAGAGAGGGTGTCATTTTAAGGAGAGAAAAATATTCAAAGTCTAGATTTACGGATACCGTCAGTAGGGGTTTTCGATCAATGCCGCGTTATTTGGAAAAAAATTCCTTATTTCAATTCCTTTTAATTTAGGACAATGGTTTCTATTAATAGGGTTTAAAGCCTCGTTTTTGGGGTAAAACATTGTTAGTATTCTTCTTGTTATATTTGGAGATTGGCTTTTTAAACTTTGGCAATAATTCAATTTTCAGATTTGGTTTGAAGATTTATCTTGTAATTTCAATTTGATTTTCTGGGTTTATTCTTATTGTTGAATTAAGTTCAAGATTTCTTTCTTAAAAATTATGAATTGTGATCCTGCTTGCAGGGGTAACTAAACCCACCATAGGGTTGTGGGAACAACGGGTAACTAACAAAGAAAGCCTAGCAAATGACCAATTTATCAAATAGGTTCTTGCATGTATTGATAATTCTTTCTCTTACTAGTCTTTTTAACGGTGACCAACGCTAGAACTCGTCTTAATGCTACTTGTAGGACCAAGGAGATTGTAAAAAGGAAAAGAATGTCAATACAGAGTGGGATACTATCTAATAGGCTAGTGTCGATTGGTGCAAAGTAATAACTAAGTCATACATCGATTATGATGTGTAATATTAAGTAAGAGTATGGGTTAGTAAATTATACACACGTAGCCGGACCAAGGTACGGGGTGAAATTCTCTAGATGCCAGACTAAGGATTTAGATATACAGAACATAATCACTTTACATGCAAAACACTAGGGAAGAATTTCTATTGCTAGGGATATGACATTATAACATATAGGAAACACATATACCCTAGTTAGTCTCACAACTTGATAAAAACACACTTTTTCCTTTCGTTCACTTGTTAACTTAGAAGTGTTTAAGAAACTTGTTTCACAAATAACCCCCCCCTTTAATTACTTGTTTTCCAAAAAAACCTTGGCTAAATAGACATAATTGTATATTGAATTTAAGTCTAATCCATTTTTCTTGTGGGATCGACCCAACCTACTAGTGAGTTCTTTACTTCATTACGAAAGCTTATACTTCTTTAGGGAGGTGTCATTTGAGCATAACAAATTTTGGCACCTTTGCCGGGGAATCTGGAATTTAGATTAACTTTAAATACATTATTGATATTTAGTCAACAATTTCCTGATTTTACTTTTTCAGTTTCTTTTTGTCTCTTTCAGGTCTATGTTTAGTGAAGGCCAACTACAAAAAGACGACGAGAACCACTCATCTGTTCGATCCTTGACTTAATCGTACATTGCGATGACTTAAAAATCAATTGATCCCAATGAATTTAGGTTATGGGGCAATTTGTCAACCTCTATTACCAGTTGAGGAACACAATCAAGTTCATGTTTAAAATCAATTGGATAATGATTTGAGGATGAAGACCCCAACACTAAGACCTCAGGATTACTATAGGGGAAACATTAATATTGTTGATTTTGATGGACCTCTTGTCCTACTCTCTTTGCCACCCAAGCACACATTTTGGTGACGAGTAGCTTGATGCAGATGCTCACTGCGAGGGTTTTATTCCTAGGACTGCCATTAGAGGACCCTCATGCTCATATAGACAAATTGAGGACTGTGAGTGAGACCTATTTAGGAAGGCCAGACTTGGATATGAATTTTATTGGGTTGTGAGTGTTTCCTCTATCACTGATAGAAGATGCCGCCATATGGTTTATTGAGCTTCCCTACAACTCCTTTTATACTTAAGATCAGCTAAGAGATGCGTTCTTTGCAAGGTATTACCCAGTGTCCAAGAAGCTCAATGAAAAAGATAAATTGAACAACTTTGTGGCACTACCTAAGGAGTGTGTGAGTAGATCTTCGGACATATGTACTGCAGTTGTGAGAGGCGTCCCAAATCAATGCATTGATGATGAGTCGTCAAAAGAGTATTTCTATCGGGGTCCAACCGATAACAATAAAACAATACTCGACACTATTGCAGCGGGTTCCTATGGAGAGTGCACATATACAGAGATCACAGAGAAGTTGGAGATGATATCTTGCAACAACAAGGCTTGGAGCACTAGAAAGTCGGACATTGGGAGAAACACCTTTGCAGTACAAGCTACAAACAACCTAACAATATATGAGATGCGTGAAGAGTTGGCACAGATGAGAACTAAGCTAGGGTTGGTTTTGAAACATGTGAGGGGAGGTGCAGAAAAGGTAAATGCGGTGAACTACTTAACTAAACCACCACCACCGGTAGATGAGAAGATGGAGGGTTTCCAACCAAACGCCCAAGGCTCGAATCAGGAGAATTGGCACCAAGGTCAAGGAAATCAAGGTTGGAACTATGGTAACTACAATCGAGAGGGTCAATATGTTTGATATGGGAACTATAACCGCCACGACAAATTCAAGTGGGGTAACTATGGTAATAGGAATGACCGGAGTGGGCCCTATATTCCCTCACAAAATAGGGAAGTGGCTCCTAGGGATGGTGGAGGTAGTATGGCATGAGTTGAAGATATGATACAAAAGATCATGAGGAGATTTGATACTAGTGATGATCATGCCAAGGAGATGAGAGGTGATTTATCTAATATTTCGCAAAAGGTAGATGCACGTGTAATTTAAATTAAGAATTTTGAGTTACAGATTGCTCAATTGTCTACTACTGTGAATCCACGCCAACTTGGCACTCTTCCTAGAAACACCATCCAAAATCTTAAAAATAATAGGCATTGTGTGGCGTTCACTACTCGAGGGGGTAAGAAAACCATTGATCCACCTATGCCGCATGTGGTAGAAGATGATATGATAAATGACAAAGAGGTTGTAGAAACTAGTGGAGGGTTGGTGCACAACACGGTGATAGAAGAAGAGGTGTCTAAGAAATTTGTCCCTATTCCTAGACCTCCACCACCATTCTCTCAGAGATTAGTGAAGAAGAATGAGGATGGTAAATACCAACGATTTATCACTATGTTGAAACAAATTTCCATCAATGTCCCTTTGATAAAATCTTTGGAACAAATGCCCGATTATGCTAAGTTTGTGAAGATATGGTGATAACAAAGAGATCGGTGAGGTTTGAGGATGATGACAGAATGCAACCTTATAGTGCTATTGCTACAAGGTCTCTTATGCAGAAAAAGGAAGACCCTGGCGCTTTCACCATTCCATGTACAATAGGATTGCTACACTTTGCTAAACAACTATGTGATCTTAGTGCAAGCATAAACCTTATGCGTCTTTCTATTTATAAGAAGTTAGGATTCGGTGACCCAAAACCTACTACGATGCTGTTAATGATAACTGATCGAACATTGAAGAGACCTATTGGTAGACTCCATGATGTGCATGAAAAAGTGGAGTCATTTATATTTCTATCTAATTTTGTGATTCTTGACTGTGAAGTTGATTTTGAGGTTCCCATTATTCTAGGGAGGTCATTCCTTGCCACATGGCGTGCATTGTTTAGGTAGAACAATGAAGAAGCAACATTCAACATATGTAGGTCCATGAAGCAGAGTGGTGAGCTCCAAATGGTATGTGCTATATCCTACAGAATTGAGAGTATATCTGAGGTAAAAACTGAAGAGCGACTAGGCATCAAGGCACTAGCGGCAGTTATCATGAATTATGACGGTTATGGTATTGAATATTATGGGTCCCTAGTGGCTACAACCGAACGAAATGGATATCGTCAAAACCAAAGAAATTGGAGTTAGATATGAAACATCACGAGTCTCCACCCGTGAAACTATCTATTAAGGAGGCTCCAAAATTAGAACTTACGGTTCTACCACCTCATCTGAGATATGTGTTATTGGGTAAAGATGTCACTTTGCAAGTGACAATTGCACTGGATTTGAATTGGCAACAAGTAAAGTGTTTGGTGAAGATTCAAACGAGCCATTAATTGGACTATTGCGGACATTATTGGGATTCTCCTCTGTATTTGTTCGCACAAAATAAACTCATGCCCGACCACAAGCATAGTATTGAGCATAAAAAAAAGTTGAATCCACTTATGCAAGAGGTAGTGAAAAAGGAGATCATCAAGTGGTGGATGCCGGAGTCATTTATCCTATTGCAGACAATAGTTGGGTGTGCCCTGTTTAGTGTGTGCCTAAAAAGGTTGGGATGACAGTGGTGCCTAATGAGAGGAACGAGCTAGTTCTAATGTGGCCAGTGACCGGATGGACAGTTTGTATGGATTACCAGAAGTTGAATGCATGGACTGAGAAGGACCATTTCCTCATGCCCTTTATGGATCAAATTTTAGATAGACTCATAGGAAAAGGGTGGTATTATTTTCTTTATAGTTATTTGGATTACAATCAAATCTCTATTTCCCTTGGGGATCAAGTTAACACAACTTTTACTTGCCCTTATGGGACATTCACATTCAAAAGGATGATGCTTGTGTTGTGTAATGCACAAGACATTTTCAATATTCTCAAATATGGTGGAAGACACTATTGAGATGTTCATGGATGACTTCTATGTGGTTGGAGACTCTTTTAATCAGTGTTTAAGCAATTTTCGTGAGGTGATCAAAAGGTGTGAGGATTGTAATCTAGTGCTTAAATGGAAAAAATATCACTTTATGGTGAAATAAGGTATAGTGTTTGTTGACATCCAATTTTGACCCTCCACAATAAATTAATCATGGAGTTTCTTAATTTCAAACGTTTTAAATAATTGACTTTATAAAATTTAAAAAAATAATTGATTTGCAAGTCAGTTCAAATAGTTTTGCACCTGTTTATAACTTTTAAATAACATATAGATAAGCTTTATATAATATGTCTATAATTAGTGTATTTTACGAATATTTGAAAACTGTCAAAAAGATTTTAGTTTTAGTTAAAATTTCTCCAATTAGTCTAGTTATATAATAGTTTATATTTTTAATTTATTAATTTGTAATTAAGTTAATTATTTTATTTTGTTAGAAAATTAAGAAAGTTTTTAGTTAGTTGCATTAATTCGAATTTGTCGTGTTTAGCTAAGTTTGGCTACATTTGGCCCAAGTTTAAATCCAATTCTTTCGTATTCAATTTTAACAAACTAAAGTATTGGGCATTCTTTCCATTCTCATTGCTGACCCACTTTACCTCAATTGCCAGCCCAATTCAGTCAGACCACTAACATCATCATCAGCCTACTAAAATTAAACCCAACACGTGCATCAACAGAAAAAAAAAACGAATGACCCATGTGTTCCTTTCTTCTTTTCAATAGCGTCCAGCAAATCCAGACAAAAAGAAATTCCAGCGAACAGGAAAATTGCGACCCAAGTCCAAATCACAAGCCCAACTCGACCTTGTCATTTTTCTTCCTCTCTTGCGCGTCGTCCTGTCCTCTCCGTACACGATTTTTTAGGTGTAGGCATCTCCTTGCAAGATCGTCGTTCCCTCATAATCCTACGACTTTCGTTGATGTAGTGTTGAGAGATTGTACAATTAAGTACAAATTCAAGTTGTTTGGCAACATTATCTTTGGGGGGAGAATTTCAAAATTTGAATACACCCAATTTTCTCCCTCCCGTTTCCCCTTTTTCATCCCAATCTTCCCTGTATAAATATACCCATCTTTTTCATTTGTTGAGGTTGGAGACAAGGGGTAAATACAGAGAGTTGAAAAAAATAAAGAAGAAGAAAATGACACATCAGAGGGGAAAAAGAAATAAAGTAAGAAAGGTCATAAGAAATATATATACATAGAAACATACAGAACAAAAAAAGGAGATACTACAGTGACCGGGGCCTAAAGTTTTATGTTTCTTTTCATTCTCCAATCATGAAAACTCATCGAAGTTTCATTGTAGCAGTAATAAGGTCGTCTCTCACTCGTTTCTCGTCTAAGGTCACTGCCCCAAACAAGGTAAACAATTCATTATCCCTTTGTTGCTTTTATTAGTGTTGACTGAGTAAGTAGCTCTTTGTGGAATTTAAAAGCGACTTCGTCTGAAGTGTTTGGTATGATACTATTCCCTTTGTCTTATTTTTGGTGTTTTTCTTTCCGAGAAAGTTCAATGCACTCCAAACCTTATCTTTTGTTTGCGGTTTTTTTAGTTATGGTTGTGATGTTTTTCTTGTTAATTGAGTCTTTTACATGTTAGCATGATTCGGGAGTGCTCATTTTAAATGTTTGGAGGGTACGGTTCAAACCATTGTTGTTCCTTGCTGCGTATGTATTGTACTTAGGTGTTAGCTTTGTTTCAGTCTCCAAAGTTAGTATTTGGGTAAATGAGTATTAGCTAGTAATGTCCTTTATTTCTACATGTGTTACTTTTGTATACATTTTGTTTTGGAGTAATTTAGTGTAAGTTGTTAGCGTATATATCTCACTCTTCCTCGACTATAAAACCTTCATGGTTCATTTTATTATTCCGATAATAGCTTAATATAAAAGGATATCTAGTTGTTTATATCATTGTTTCTGATGTTTTCTCATTGTTTTGTCTTATAATATGATTTAATATTTAGTAGAAGACTACTCTTACTTACCTACACTATCCGTTCTTTCAACTTCCTCTTCTCTCTTGCACTCGCTGACTTTAAGCTCGTCTTAGTACATGATATACAACTTTCGTGTATGCCTTTGTGTGCTTTATTTCTTCCAGCCGAGGGTCTTGTTTCAATGGGAAATAGTTTATCTTGAGATTTCTCTTTAGCATCTCTCAAAAGTCGGTCTCGAATGAGTGAAAAAAATCTTTTCTTAATCTTCATGAACCCTATTTCTCTAATTCATTATCTGTAGTTCCGTGTTTGATTTGGTGAGATAGATTTTTGTTGCCAGTACTTAATTGGTCAGTTACTCGTTTTTTAGATTACGATACGTCTCTTCTGAAAACTATATTGTTAGACTGTTTATGTCACTTCTCTGTTCTTGATAATTATTTATGGAAATGCATGTTTTTTTTCATATTATATTTTGTTAATCTCCATAGAGCCGATTCTTGAATCATAAGTTGTTATCATTTTGTTGAAGCAAGTTCTCTCCATTAGTTTCATGGTTCTTCTCTTGATTATGTTTATGATCTAATTAGTTTGGTTGATGTTAAGCTTCAATATCCAATCCGTTAAGATACCCAAATAAAATTGTTTCCTCTCTAATTAGTAGACATGTTGTTTCAGTTCTAAATAGATGGGTCAAGAAATATACTCGCGTATTTTGTCTAAAGGTTTAAATCGATTTAACCATAGCGTTTCACTACTCAAGCATGTTTCCCTTTTCACTCGAAGTTGTAAAAAATGTCAAATTTCCTTCTCTTATTCATGTTAAATTTTCTGCAAATAAGTGGCATGCATTGTTTATCTTGTTTACTGTATTGTTTATGCGGAAAAAAAATTGTTCAAGTATTAGTCCAATGATACATAGTTTCCTTGACGCCTTAGCCTAACTCCACATTGCATTTTCAAGCTTGATTACAACAACTAATGGTCTGCTCGATCTTGCTTTTCATGAACTGGTGGTTGACATTTTAGTATCTCTTTGCCTTTATTTCAAAGATTTCTTTTCTGCTTATGTGTTAGTTTATAGGTTCGATATCAGTAGTCGTCTTGAGAAATTTTACCTTGTCTTCTTTATCGTGTCCTATCTAAATAGGAAGATAAAATCCTGTAGTAGGCTGCTGTCCAGAACGTCAAACATTCAAATTTTATTCTTTTTTTTTTACTTGAACCCCACAATGTGACATGTGTTTTAGCATAGCAGGTTTAGTCCTCGAAATGTCAAACATTTGCCGTGTTTAGTCGTGACCATGATTTCTTAAATAATGATTTGGCTGACTGATGTTCTTTTATTTTTTTTTAAAAATAATGAAATAAAATAAATACAACTTCTTGGCCTTAGCACGATAAATTAGATTCATAAGTATGTATACATGTTTTTTTTAGTATTTTAGGACTATTTTGTTAGTTCTCGTCATCTACTAATTTAATTTAGCTCCCTTTGGCTATTTATTTATTTTGTTGTTGTTTTATTCGTTATATTTTTTAAAGTCACTTGTTGCTTTTAGATTTAATAGTTGGGTTGGTTACTTATTTGTTTTTTCTTGACTTCTTTATAGTTTTCCTTGTTTCTTGTTAGTTGATTTTCTCATTTCAATTGATCTGTGTTTTGTTTAAAACATGTCTTATTTGCTTTATCATTTCATGTGATAATTTCTTTTCATTTCATTGCATGTGAAATTCGTCTGAGTCCTCATGGACTCTATCTTGCATTTCCAAAGGGGCCACGAGGGCCCCTATAACTATTTTCATCCTAATCGGTCAGCCATAAAGATCGACAAGCAGGTCTTGGAGTGCTAAAAATTCGAAATAGGCCAAGAAGTTGGAGAAGTTGGGCCAAGCGTCTAATTTGTTTATATATTGTATTTTTCTATTTTTGGGGCCTAAGCCCTTTTTGTATTATCGTTACCTTGTTAGTTTAGGACATGTACAATCGAATTGGCTTAAGGCTCATA